>JANHGL010000552.1:0-24236 GCA_024611195.1 Ceyx melanurus
AATACACAATTTATTGAATAACAATATATAGAAAATCTATTTCTATAAATTCCTTAGCAAAAAAAAAGAGGTCTAAGAAGAATCTAATTCCTGTTCTTTTCTAAAGATCTGGTTGTTCCACAGAAATAGGTGTCCTAAAAGTTGTCTTAACATAGAAAGACAGAAGACTAATTATGCTGCAGACTAATTGAATTACAGAATTACTTTACAGCATCCTATAGAAAAGTTTAAGAACAACAGCTTTTAGAAAGTATACTATTACATTGCTTTGTCTATTCTGTATACTTGTTTTTGGGATAAGTTACTGCAAATAAAGGAGGTCTTAATCTTCTTCATTGACTCGATAATATAAAATACTAAGACAGATAAATTTACTAATTCTGACATTTTAAAGGCTTGTGGTTTAAAAGTAGGTCATTTAAGGCAGAAAATGTCCCTCAGCAATTTAGATTGAACAATGTCAGAGGTTTTGTTCTTTTGGTATAAATGGCTTAAAATAATAGTACTTGATATAATTTTTAAATTCTAGCTTTCATTTCAGATTTTAAGAGACTGGTGTCTGCTTCTCATCTGCATTTGGCAATAGTTTCATACAATAAGACAGTATTTTCATTGTGACCATTCATCATGCTCAGAAGTGTAAGGTTAAAGTTCAAAGAGGAAGTGGAAATCATATACCAGAGGAATAACAGAAAACCTTTGTAAAAACATCTCTGTATGTAAGAGAAAAAAAAAATAACAGCTTTAATAATCAGACTGTTTGTTTGGTTTGTTTGTTTGTTAGGGGTTTTTTTATCTGTTATTGTAATTTGATTTTCTTTACCTTAGACTGAATATTTTTTTTCTCAAAATATGGTATAAAAACTGTAGGTATACAGAATTTGAAACTAAAAGCCACCACCTTAAGTTGGAAAAGTTGTAAGAATGGTAGCAATTTCTTCTGTGCCACATTATATTCTTCACAGTAGTCCAAATGAAGACTTTTGGTCACTTGAAAATACTGTATTTCATATAAATCTCCACATCAGAGGAATAACAATTGGAGCGTTGGAATTTAATTCAGTGGAGCCATGATTTTAGTCTATATCTTCTAACTGTCTAGAGCAGAATAGGAAAATGATACTGCAGTATTACATCAGTGAGACTTACACACAATTATCTAGTAACCTTATTTAATTTTAACATCTGTTTATTAATTATGTAATAGAAGAACTGCTCTGGGTGGGATTCTTATGACAAAATATTTCAACTGGAAAACTTCACTGCTTCTCACATTTTCACTTCATAATGAACTACTTGAAAAATAAAATAGCCCATTAACATTTTCCCTGAATGTATGCTTTCCCTTGACTTTAACAACTAAATACTGAAGCTGGGGTGGAAAGTGTATCACTATGGTTTTTAGACAGAATAGTAAACTGCATGAAAATCTGAAGAAGGGACAAGCTTTGAAAACTCATGTAATTAACTTTTACTCTTCTCTTGAATATAATGACAAGTTTTGTGATGGCCCCATCTAAATCACTAATCACCCTTTTATAATTTATGTGAAATACAGTTCTTTTTTAAATATACCTTTTATAAGTTCTTCAGATAACAATATCATGTAAGGAGTACCTGAAAATGAGCTGATTCTGACAAGGTTATGAAGTGTCTGATAGATATATTGGTTTGGATATAGAAAAGGAAAGCTAAGGAGTTATTACAAACAGGTGTGTGCAGATGATATACACCTCTTTCCTCTCCACTTCTATGTCTCCCTCTTTAATGCTGTTCTTACCCAGCAAATGCCTCTTACTTCTGCTTCCTTATTAACATCTGCTTCTTAAAACAGTCTCCTCTTTCCTCATTTATTCATCAGGAGATGCCCAAACACCTTACCCGTTCTCTTCATGAACATTTCTATTACTAACTTTACATGCTTGTACTCTGTTCACCATGCATATATCTGTCTTTAAATGCCCTGGCTCGCTGAGTATAACATGAATCAAAAAAGTTAACAATGAGTATAAATATCTGCAACATTAGAACCCAAAATTTCTAACATTCAAATAAATAAGCATCTGTTTCACATAACTGTGTATAATCTTATGCTTCAAAATTTCAACTTTCTGGAATAATCATACGAGTATTAATTATGTGTTTAGACACACTTAGAGCTGACAGTCAAACATGAGTCAGGCTAGGTTAAGATTTCTGCCTTAGTGACAACGTGCAATAATCTCCAATGTCAATATAGGTACATAGACTTTTTTCAACTGATGGTTGTAATCCCATCTAAATCTTTGCTTTAAAGATAATTTAGATTGAAAAAAGTCTCTTTTCTTTATGGAAAGTCAATAATTCTTTTATCTAACAATTAGGGACTGTTCTCCAAGTCTTCATTTGAAAGTCTAAATGGTACCAGTTTTTCAGGATAAACTGTAAATACTTCTGTCTTTTAAATTTAAGAACATAAGAAGGTAAATCCAGCATAGATATCACCACATTCCAAAGAGCCTGCATACACTAACATGACCATCTCTTGAGATTTGCTCAGTGAAACATTATTAAGGGCTTCTATTGCCTCTGAAATCTGATAGATGATTCAGCAATGCTATATCCTTATTATAAAAAATGCTGTCACTTGAAATTATGAAATAATCATTGCAGCTGTACAAAACATTTAAAATATACATATTTAAGGTTTATAAGTGTATTTCAATTGCAGCTGTCAAACCCTTCAGAGTTCATGTTGAATCTGAACCATTACCCTTACAGTTAGTGGTTAACAATATTTATCTTTAACTTTTTCACAGTGAGTGTGACAGAGCTCTGGAACAGGCTGCTCAGGGAGGTTGTGGAGTCTCCTTCTCTGGAGACATTCAAAACCCACCTGGATGCATTCCTGTGTGATTTAATCTAGGTGATCCTTCTCTGGCAGTGGGGTTGGACGAGATGATCTTTCTAGGTCCCTTCCAACCCCTAACATTCTCTCATTCTATGATATTGAACGCTATTTCATGTCTTATTGTTGCAACAATAAGAAAACAACTAAAGCAAAGTAACTTACAAAATGCCAATACATTGGGGTAAATTTGAAGTTTTAAAAGTGCATTCTTTCTCATTTGTAATTCATAAAGCATTTGAGTTAATCTCCAGGAAGCACTGAACTTCTTAGTCAGTGAACAAGTACTTTGGTAAAGTATGGATTTTCAACCTAGCATAAGAATTTCAAGTTGTTTACACTTGAAGTATTTCAGTTGCAACCCAAGAGTGGCTTTGAAGAAAACTGATTTTCATGCCAAAGACAACTCAGAAGCATTCTGGGTAAGTACCTCTAATATCAACAGAGTGGATGAGTAAATGTAGTTTAACCTTCTTTTTAATGTCTTGAAAGAACATTACAAAAAGTGGAAAAAAATCAAGTGCAAGCACAACCAAGATAAATGTGCTATTTTTCTATGTTCTGTATGATTTTAAAAATGCATTTTGACCTAGATAAGACCTAGGTAAACAACCTTCAGTTGTTTTTAGCTATTTTCTCTAGTGGCTGTTATTTAAATGATTATTAAATAAATTTTCTTCTTTATATGGCATTATCTATTCTTACATAATCATCTGGGTATGCTTAGCAAGTTATCTTCAGATAGCATTACCAAAGTGTTAATATACTCATCATCTTCCAAACTAAAAATTCATAACTTTTGAACATGTTAGTTTACAGATCTGAATATGCAAGTATCCTTGGTTAAATACACAATTTCCCTGACTTCATGACTGAATTGCCTTTGTGCTAAAAGTTATAATGGATTGTCCTGGTTTGAGTTAGAACAGAACTAATTCTATTAAGTGATTTTACTTTCAGCTAAATCTGGAGAAAAAATTCTTAAATAAAGAAAGCTGCTAATGGAAGGATGACAGAAAGTTGCCCATGGTGCAGAACAAATTTTCTTACCTGATGCCATTGATCTCACCCATTCCCAAAGGTGCTGACAATCAAGATGCTCATTTCTCTATGCCCTGAAACAGGTGGACAAAAAAAAGTAATGGCCAGTGTTTCCTCAGATCTGAAGATTTAAGAAGAAAGAAAGAAAGACAGTCTGAGTAAGGAATTGTCTTTGCAACTTAATCAGAATAGAGTGGAATATGCAGTCCTCAATCAGAAAGTAATTAAATAAATATTATTCTTTGCTGACAAAGAAAAAGGACAGAGTGAAATATTTAAAACATATCAGCAGAAGTGGCTTAAGATAAAAATAATCCTTTTGTCTGACAAATCTTATAACTTCTGAATCACAAGTGAAAGTTATTAAAAAGACTTGAAAGCACAATTTAAAGCACTCAGCTCAGGGCCATGAGATGTTAAAAGACCTCTAATTTGAGCAGAATTGTCAAGAAAAGCAAGGCCTGAGTTTAGCAAGCAGTGGATGTAGATGAAAATAGACTCTGAGCACTCAAATATAACTATGAGGAAGGCAGTGGTCTAATGAGAAGCAGAGATGAACTGGGAAGAAAGCCCACGTCTCAAGATGATGAACTAGACCACAAGTTTTAAAATAAGATATATATAGAAAAATAACTCTGACAGATGGCAAGCAAAATAGAAATTATTCAGGCATACATATAACAACTGAATCCATGACATTAGTAAAATTGAATAAAATTCACTTACAAAAAAATCACAAAGGACAACTCAATCTCATGGCACGGAAATAGGATTCCTCTGGAATGCAGAGAAAAATTCCCAATCCAGGAGACATAATATAAAACAGGGCTAAAACTTAACACTTCAGACAGAAAAGTGGTGATAATACTAATCATTACAGTTTAATTTAATTGTTAAATTTACTTACATTAGGGAATATATTTGTGTTTCAGTAAACATCATGCTGAACAGTCATGGTGTTCCCAGAAGCTTTAAACCTTTGGTTTTAGCCTTTTTTTTTTTACCATCCTTTAAAAATGGTTTTACAAAAACAAAAAGAATTGTAACTTGTATTATAACAGGAAATATTACATGACATGTATCAGTGTATATTCATATATGAAATGCAACTTTATTTTATTGCCTGCCAAGATACAAGTCACCTTAGGAAATGTATATTGATAAAGTAGATTACTTTGGCCCTATCCCTGTCTCAATCACATATCCCTCAGCCATGTCTTGAACTTTAATGATGATTAATATGTGTGGAACATGCATAATACAGTTATTCCCTGCAATGCAACTATAGGTCAAGCTGCATGCATATGTCAGAGGACAGAAATAGGCTCAATAAACTTAATAAATATAATCTCTTCTGCCCTCTGCCTCCAGGCAGATTCCCATTTGTAACCCTAGTATTATTCATGATTAATAATGCACACATGTTAAAAATGAAAACTCTTTCTCCCTACCATGTCTCTGCACTCATTAATAAATATTTTTATAACTAAAATTTTCTCCACTGTCTTCGTCTTGCCAGTAGTAGATTCTCGATACTTATCCCACTTTTATGAGCCTTAACCAGTATATCTGAAGTTAAAATAATCTTCTCCAGCTGTAGAAGTCCTTTGCTATCGTGTTTTTGTCTCTGGTTCCTGGAAATATTTTGGCAGCAGATATGACTGCTCCTTGATACATCTTTCAATCTGACTTCCAATCCTTTGAGCTGATTCTAAGAGACTGCTTTAAAGCAGGAACAAACCAGAGTATTCAGAAGGTCAGGAGTTCCTCTGCCACATGCATCTTGAGCCCTAGGATGATCGCAGTGTGCAAGAGGAAAGTTGCAAGGGTAAGAGGCAAACTGGTAAAAAAAAATGGCCAAGACCATGGTTTTCATAACAACCTGTGTATTTGCCCCATTGAAAATTTCATACATGGCTTTTCCACTGAAAACCAGACATGGACGCTTCCAGGACATTTCCAGGCCAAGGAAAATGTTGTCAGTTCTATTCTCTGCTGCAGTCACCATTGGTAGCCTGAATACTGCTAAAGTAGAATCCTTGAATTTCTATTACTTCTAAGGCATATATTGAAAAGTAGAGTCAGATGACTACCATTATAAAAATAGAGAAAATGCAGCTTTTATTTTGTCAAGTCACTGGACTACCAAAATAGAAGTTGTACTTTCACCTTCATCTGGAGAGAATCACAAACCATGAATTAATGATCTTCTCAAATGTACAAAGTTAAAACAAGGGCTTTGCAGATTCAGGGCCCTCCTTGGGTGTGAGGAGGAGAAATGCTGATCAAAGAAACCCAGGGAAAACAAATACTGAATCTGCCACACCAAGAAAATGAAGGCTGTACAAATAAATCAATAGCAACATTTCCATTTCATCTCACCCCAGAAATGCTCAACACCTTTTTTTTTTAAAATCAAAAAGTGAATAAAAGTAGAGGTGGTGACTCCCTTAGTGCATTAGAAATGTCTAATGTAACTCAGTTGCTGTAAGTATCAAGAAGTGTATTCTATGACATTAAAAACAAAACAAAACAAAAATATAACAAACAAAACGCCTTGTGTCACCACTCAAATTATGCTGATGCTCAACAGTGCTAATATTTAGTTACAAAAAAAAGCTACTAAAACCTCATCTTTATCTCTACAGTGACTGTTCTGATTGCAGATCACAGAGATTTATTTGAATTAATGTGAAACTGGCCATCATGACATAAAAAGTCACAGACCAAAACATTTTTTTTTCATGTTAATTTTATGCTTATTTAACATGCTTCAATTTAAAAGCTGAAAGGGAGTAGTTTCTCTACACTGTGCAGATTCCCATTTACTCTTATCCAGAGAGTATACACCTGGAACATATCACTCACTCCTGCCTTTTCCATTGTTGTGCTGCACTGCAGGTCTGTACAACTGACTGATAACACAAGCCAGTGGGAGAATTAGCTAAGATATAAACTTTAGTGCATTCAACTTTGAAAGCAGATCATTGCTGGAAATCATTAAAACTCTAAGACAACTTCAATTAAAAAATAAGTTTGAATACTACATATAGATGGGGTTTTTTTCCAGCAATTTTTTGGTAGAGTAAGTCCTCTGAATTTCTTAGTATTTTTTAAACATTATGTGGCACAGTAGTACTACATAATAGAAGAGAAATTACAGTTATATTTCAGATGAGGTGTTTTGAAAGACTTAGGACTGATGCATCCTTGAAGTTTGTCTCCTTATTACTACCATCTGTGTCAACTTCAGTATCATTACAAAGAGAAAAAAAGCAGAAGTGCTTTCTTGTGTACACCCCATTTACGTGCAGACCTTCAATAACTTCAGCAGAGACTGGAAGCGTGGTCATTCTCCACTAAACATAGTTAGAGATTCCAATAGCCAGATAATGGTTCTGTTTATCAGCTTGTAAACAAAACTCAGTGATAAAATTGTGCTTTTCTTCTTTTCCATAAGTCCTTCCTCTGGATTTTTTTTTCCTACTGACTGTAATGATGCTGTTGAAAAATCTTTGCCTTTTTGACCCTGATGTCTACAACAGCAATCTTTTATAAAACCTAGGAGAGTAGTAGAGTACTGTTTTAATTGCTTTTGGGGTCATTTGGTTTGATTTTTTTTTTTTAAATAAAACCCAATCATACTAGCTGAAGTGGGGAAAAAATGTTACACCTACTATGTGAAGCAGTTGGCTTACAAACAGGCTTGGAGTAGCCTGAATTATTTCAGGGAATTTAAGTGGACTGTAACCAACTGCAATCTAGTAGCCAAAAGAATACTGCTGATACTGGATTTTTAGGTTCCCTTACTTACTTTGTAAGAAGAGGACATAATTTGAAAATTTACTGGGATGATTTTTGAATCAGTTTATATACACTGTTTAAATTTGAATGAAGCTGAGAATATTTAAGTGGATACAGCATAAGGCATGACTAACTCTGTCCTTGCCTGATTTTGAAAATGTGATTTTTCTTTTTCTTCACAACCTTCAAAAACTTGGGTTCAACTCAGCATAATTTAATCTTGCAAAAAAGACACCTTTGATAGAACAGAAAATAGCTAAAGTCTATTTAAAAGCTAAACGAATGAGGAACTGTGAGGGCTGCTTGTCACATTAGCATTTTTTTTTTTTATTCCATTACAGTGTTACGTGTCCTTTCTGTCTTTCCCATTATATTCTATTATAATCAATCTGCAAAAGAGGGCTGATTAAATGCTTCTTTATCATAGTGAAATACTGGTATCCCCAGAGAGCTCCTCAAAGAGTATAGAAATGGGGTGAACAGGGGTGGGGGAATGGATTCCATTCTCAACTAGCAGAGAATCTAATGCTTGTGAATTCACAACAGGCATCCTCCTGTTGAAGAGCAATCTCCCATTATGATGCACAGTCCCTAATGAGGCATAATTGTTGCCTGTCATATCAAACTCATTTTGCCAACAGTAGACTTCACTGGATGTTTCACATAAAGGGATAAGTGCTGCATCTTAGATGTGTCTCAGAACATTACCACAGAAAAATGAATGGTCCTGCTGGTAAAAATGCATTATGCACCAGCCCAAAGTTTCACTGCAAAAGCCAAACATTGTAGCTGTTTTCCTTAGACAATGGTACCTCCAAGTGAATCTTGAAGAGGAAAGCACACAGCGTAAGTATGTTCTAATTTCCTTCCACATGGCTAGATGATCTTTCCATGTGTAGCATTCTGCAGGATGTAATCTACCTGGACTTTTGCAAAGCCTTCAACACTGTTTCCCACAGGATTCTCATAAAAAACACTGGCTGCTCATGGCTTGATGGTGGGAAAAACACTGGCTGGATGTCTGGGCCCAAAGAGTGGTGGTGAATTAATTTCACCTGGGACCACTTCTGATTAACATCTTTATCAGTGATCTTGATGAGGAGATAAAATGCACCAGCAGTAAGTTTGCACATGACACCAAGTTGGGTGGTAGTGTTGATCTGCTCAAGGGTAGGGAGCCTCTACAGAGGGATTTGGATGGACTGGATTGATGGGCTGAGGTCAATTGTATGACCTTCAACAAGGCCAAGTGCTGGGTCCTGCACTTGGGGCATAACAACCTTATGCAATGCTATAGTCTTGTAGAAGAGTGGCTGGAAATCTGTCTGGCAGAAAGTAAGCTGGGGGTAATGATTGACAAGCAGCTGGCTGAATACGTCAGTAGTAACTCTTCTTATACCATGTGCCAGAAGGTTATGATGAATCTCAGCCTTTGCCTGAATTATGGAAAAAGAAGAAGAAAAAAGTCTTGTAATTTAACAGAGTTAAGATGTGCTTGTAATTTAACAGAGTAACCATGTTTCCGTGCTGTTTCATTACCCTTGAACAATGGGGAAAAAAATGCCCAGAAATGTACATTTCATTAATAGGTGTGGTGATCTCTGGGAGGAGAAATGGAAGAACAGAAACATTACCAGTTCCGTAAATCAGCGTGACAGAAGCATGTCCTACCTCTGATAAAACTATTATCTCCATTGTCAGGGCTTTTCAGGACAGCTGCATAGTTGAATATTATTTTTCTGGAATATCTGATTAGGTGTTTACAAGGAAAAATTAGAGGCACCTTGCACTGCTGTGCTTGCCCCGAGCACTTATACAGATTTAGTAACATACATTTGGCAAGCACTTGTCCATGAGTGATATATGGGAAACTCTGATCTCATCTTGTGGAGGGTAGCTCAACAGATATCTAAGATAAAAGCCAGAATAGTTATGGTAAGATTTGCTAATGGTATTCTCGGTGAACTCTATTGAAATAACTGACAGCCCCCAGAGAGTTGACACAGATCCTTGGAAAGCATCAGAGACATCAAACTTTGTAACTAAAGAACTTTTCCTGCTAAAAAGAATAACTTCAGAGGAAGTTTTCTCCCCCTTTGAAGGAGATGAGTGGGTCTGTAATAATGCTTGGTCAAGGAGAAATCAGAACATTTTGAATTCTGAAAGTCCCTTTGGAGAATTCATCTAGCAAAACTACTTGTAAGTGTAGTACAAGGCATACAAACAAACAAACAAACACCAACAAAACATAACAAAACAATACAACATAAAAGGATATTTTGTAGACAATTTGAACCTAATTCTAGTTATTAAGCTGAGAATTATCTCTTATCAGAGATTCCTCACAAAAGGTGTTAAATGATTCGTAATCCTGCACAAGTCTCATATTGGCATTCAGCACAGGTGTAAATTTCATCAATTTAGAGGTGTCAATCCCATTTGAAAGAGTAGCCGTTTTCATATTTATTGTCAGGATTTTCCTTTCTTTTATATAAAGGAGAATTTTTTTAACTTTTTTTTTTTTTTCCTAGGAGGAGGAACATACAGATAGGTAGTAAATTAGCAGCAAAGGAATATTTGTTCACAATTTTGTACTACTTTAATTTATATTATTCACATTTTCAAGCATACTCCTGTACAGAAAAACAAGAATACTAAGAAATTGAAGGAAAGATTGCACCTTAAAGAGTAAACACTAAAACAACCTGGAAAAAGAACCCACCCTGCTTCATCTTGTTACTAATAGAAATGCAAGATAGTCATGGGACTTTCTTCCTACACAGTTACTGACTGAATTCTGAATTATTTTCACTCCTAAATTAATGCAGTTTCCCATAATGTTACTGTAGTGTCTGACTCCCATATTACCTCTGTACCAGAAAAAAAAAGAAAAAAACCCAACCTGTCAGTCTCTCTATAGACATTCCTTATGTTCTCCACAGAGTGAGAATTTGATAATGTTGTCAGCAACTCTGTCCATCAGAGCTATCTGAATAGTACACAAGAGAAGTAAATAGGCATCATGAGATGAGTAGGTGGAAAAATGTGTTGTCCTGTCACTACCCAAACAAGCAATCCCACTAAATATACACTGAAAATAAACATATAATGGTGGACTATATAGGTATGTAAACGCCAGTGTGCCTTTTGACAGTCAGAGACTCCTACTCACAAATTAATTTCAGGGCATTTTTTTTGTGTGAACTGTTCCGTCACATTTCTTCCATCATACAAATAGGAAAGGAGTTATTCCCAGGAAATAATTAAATTACAAGTGTCCCCAATCTAATTTACGTTACTTCTCAGAATGAGAGGTCTTAGTATGCTATACAAATATCCAGGCAGATGGTCAAACATGCATCTTTGCAGACATGTCTTCTGCTAGTCATAGTATGCTGATTCTCCACGAAAAACGTTACAAGTAATATATGTTATTATATTTTAATTGTATGTTTTACAGAAAAAGTCTAGCAATCTGAAAAATACAAATGCTTATTTATTGTTATAAAAAAAAAGAAAAAGAAACAACACATATCTTTACATTTGGGAAAGTTTCAAGATTTGTCTTCAGACCTCCTATTATTTTAACCTAGAGATCACACGAAAAAACACTGGGTACTGAGAATTCTGAGGCTTCAATCACCTGCTGATAAAGTCTGAATAGTATGGTGATTACAACAAGCAATATATATTCTAAAAAATACACAATAAAAAAAGATCACTAAAACACTGTTTTCCCTTCAGTGCTGCTGAGAAGAAAAACAGGTAACTGGCTTGAGTAGACCCATTCAGTATTTTAACATTGAAAATCAGGCCAAGAAATGCAAGAATCTATGGTGAAACATTCATTCCACCCCCTCTGCCCATATTGTAATTGTGAATTTAGATATCTTAGCAAAGATTTGACCCAAGTACAAGTTCACCTTGTAAAGATCATTAAAAGTCATATACCAGAACAGATTCCACTTTTCAAGGCTTATCCAGTTCAGAAGCTTTCTTTCCTTTTGTCTTTCCCCACATATTTTTAATTTAAATAAAGAAAGGAAAAGAATGTCTGTGGCATCCAAGTTTTCTCTATCAAAATGGAACCTACTTGGATTTCACATTAACTACCATGTCATTAACTGCCCCGACAGTATCCATGAAGAGTCACAGATAGTATCTATTAATGAAATAATAATAATAGTGGTTTTTAAGTAGGATAGGTGTCATAGATTTTAGAAGGCCTACATACAAGAAAAATTACTTTTATGATTGAAAGTGTTAAAGTGATTTACTAGCCCATCAGTGCAAAAAAAATGTATTCTTGCCAAGGAAATGAGAGGTGGAGTGTTCATGCCTTTGCGTACCACCCAGTGATTACACCTCAGGAAGCATTATCTCAGCTGCTTTGGGCCATCCCCCTTCCGATTGGTACTTCCTCTGCAACCTCCCATCCTTTCCCTGCTGTTTTATGTGGAACTCACCAGCTCTGGCACTTGCCTTATTTAATTCTCCCTAAGGGCATCAGCCGTGATTGAAGTAAACAGTTTGCTCATATTTTCAATGTTCATGCATGCCAGAAAAAAAGCTCAAATCTTGGCTTCCTTCACGGAGGCTGCTTTGTGTCACACTGAAAGTACAAAGGCACTCCAAAGAATGTTATGGTAGTTCCTGAAATTTCCTTCATTTTGAAAAATTCTTTGACTGTTAAATCACTAGTACTCTGGACAAACAATCATCTCTCCAGCTTTGCACCTGTATTTGCAGTTCACAAGCTGCTTTTAAGGTACAGCTGAAGTGAAAGAAATTATACGCAAGTGTTTTTCTAGAGAATTGGTTATTAAAACGGCCTAAAGGAGGTCTCTTGCAGCTGGATGTAAACTGAAGCAGGTCTGAACCTATACCAAAGTATGCTGGGGTAGAATAAGCCAGGATGTTGAAGGTAGTGTTCAATCACTTTAGTCCTTCTACCTCACATTTTGTATTATGTGGAATTTGGCTGGATCTACCCAAACATTTTTGTCATCAGCTGTTTATAGCCAACTGCTTCTCAGATGAGTTCCAACAAACTCAAACCTGATTTTAAAATAATTTTAGGTTGTATATCAGTCTTGGCTCTCCTTACTTCCCTTGTAATATGGTACAAACACCAACGATAAATCTAAACATCAGTACAGAAAGTTCAGATTAGTGTTGTTTTTGTTTTATTTTGGTCATTCCCTTCTACAAATGCCCTCTAGGATGAAGATGTACTTTTAAGAAAAATAACCTGGGTGTGTTTTGGAAAGCACTTAAACATGGCAACAAATATGCTTCTTTTCTATAATGCCTGCTGGAATTGCTCTGACATTTCTTGTTGCCTGGGCTGCATCAACTAAAACATTGTGAAAATAAAACAATTTTTGAAGATAATGGAATTTACTGCAGTGATAAGGTAATTATTTTCATGCTGAACTCACAAATCATTCCTCTACAAATCCATGTTTTAGAGTGATATTTAGCATATGCGGATGTTTTGTGGACTGTTAGTTATTTTTGTATTATGCTTCTGTGTCCAAATTATTCTAAGAAGTTTTATTTATACGTGTTATACTATTTCAGACTAAAGACATTATATGAGCAATTACCTCAAAGGTCTGAAAGTTTTCCAAACAGATCCTTAATCTTGAGCAAATTAATAGGCAGTTCTTAATAAATCCTGCTAACCATATCAGTTATATGGTTGTGAAATGGCATCTAGTCTGAATATGATTTATTCTTGTTCATCTTTGAATAGTTCATGGGAAAACAAAAAAATCAAGTCCTCTTCTTAATCCTTAACATAAGCCAAATGCATCAGCAGTACTTTCACTAAAATTGCAGGCAGAGAGATGACATCAGAATCTGAGTTGGTAGTGTTTTCAGTTTGCCAGAAGTCTTCTTTAGGGGCAATGGCCTTGGCCTCAGTGCTGGTTTTGCATCTACACAGACACTTTTCCCTTCAGGGCCTGCTAGAACTCTCTGAAGCATACAGATATCTCTGCTTAGATCTAATTGTAGACTAAGGGTCTTTAATAATTCATTTTCCCAGTCAGGCCTTCAGGGCAACTGTAAACCAAAAATGTCAGTGGCTTGAGGATTCAACTCTAGGTTCAAGACCAGGGGAAATATTTGTGCCTATTCCAACTTGTATCTCTCAAGTCTCTGGCACATGTGCACACATTAGGTATTAAAAATCCATCTTTCTTTACTCACTGTGACATACTATAATTGTATCATGTAAAGTTTTCCACTGATAGATATGAAAAACAGCATTTATTCTTTAAATGATGCAGTATTGAAGGTATGTGCAGTAAACAACATTGTGTGCCAAAGAACTAAAAGTGGAACAAACATAAACCATAGGAATGTAGATGTAGCCCTTTTTAATTTAGGCACAAAGTCTTGCATTGTTTTAAGGAACTGAGCTTACCTTACTTCTGACTTAACTGACCTGTGTTTGAAATATTATCAGAGAAATTCTGTGTAAAAAAAATTAAAATATTCACACAGTGCTGGACACTTCCAAATGGGATTACCATAAAGAAAAGAAATTTATCTTGAAAGCGATAGAGAGAAAGGGAGGGAGAAGACTTTTTTGTTTGGATCAGAGTACACTTGCCTGACTTTAAACAGCTTAGCTTTGATCCAACCTTCAAAACCCCAGTGAATTTGCTTTTACAGTGTTTCTATTCCTCATCTTTAATTCTAGTTTGCATTCAGGGCACCCTGCCAATGTGAGGAGGAGAGCTGAGCACACATTGTTTCAGTGTTTGGACTTGGAAGCTCAGACCTTCATATCTCAGACTGATCTACTGAAAAATATCTACTGAATTTTGAGTTGACATAATCAGAAAACCAAACCCACTGGCAGATACCAGGATACTCTCCTGTATAAACAAAACATCACTAGTACACAGGAGTTTGATCACACAAGATACAACAAATTAATGAGACAGAAGAAATACTGCACAGTGA
This sequence comes from Ceyx melanurus, assembly GCA_024611195.1. Classification (NCBI taxonomy): domain Eukaryota; kingdom Metazoa; phylum Chordata; class Aves; order Coraciiformes; family Alcedinidae; genus Ceyx; species Ceyx melanurus. The sequence continues at coordinate 14,711 of JANHGL010000552.1, forward strand.
TAATTTTTAGGCTTTCTCATGCATAGAAAGAGCTGCTGTCCTGACATAGGCTTGAGGAATGGCTTATGAAATATAAGTAGATTTGTGCTTGCAGTAAGTTTAAATTGCCTGAAACCTCATCACTCTGCATTTGGAAAGTAGACTTCTGTGTTCAAAATATATATTTAGAAACTGAGAAATCTTATACATTTCCTGGCAGAACCATAATCCTTTTTCTTGCTTATGAATATATTCCTCCAAATCCGGACATTATGACTGTAAAACCTGGTATGCCTCTTTAATATTAATGCCAGGAAAGTTTACCATGTCAGAGAATTCCTCTGTTTGTCAGCTTGTTTGTTTTTGGCAGAGTGCTGGATTCTCAACACAGCTTCACAGCCCCCACCAAAATAAACAAATAAAACCAAACCCCCCTAATCTTTGTGAATAATTCTTCCTCATGTGTTGTTACAGAATGCTGATAATCAACATAACAGTTTTTATCTAGTTTAAAATTTGACTGCCCTTTCCTAGTTTGTGTCATTAGTATTCCACTAATGGCTAAAACAAAACATTTTGTAAGCCAATCAAAGATGATGGAAAAAAACCTTAAAACCTGCTTGAACATAATTCTTGATGAAAAAGCTTATTGTTAGAAAAAAAAAAATCTCTTTTCTCATGAGTACTTAAAGCCAGATATGGTCAGGAAGAAAACAGGTAGACTCTCAGATACTGCAAGTAGCCTGCAAGATTCACCAGGTTTTTATTGGCTTCAGTGTGGCCTCAGCACCTTGCCAGCTAATAATTTTGCAGCCCCTAAGCACTCCCTTTGAGATCCAGCTTTTACACAAATGACTTTCAAGGCACTGTGTGTGGTAGCAGGACTGCAATCTGAAGCTTGGCTGACTGCTATCAGTGCAGGAGCAAATTAATTTGAATAAGAAAATACAGTTTGTGTGGTTTATAAAAATTGGATTATAAAATATAAACTAGTCACTCAATTAAGTGAGGTGATCTCCCTATATGCTTCATAACAGAGAAGGAAGAAGCATGTGTGTATACAATTTTTGTATAAATAAATCCAATGACTGTTTAGGCTTAAGGTTTAAGTAATAGAATTATACATGAGAGATAAGATTTCATTCTCTGAATTCCTGATCTCCTCCATAAAAAATGACAAGACTGTATATCATGATGAGTATTATAGAAGACAATTTCCTTTCTAATTTTTACTTATTTAAGAGAACAGAGACATAGTTTATAACACTATGAAAAAATAATATATGCCCATTTGATATATGCATTAGTATTCTAAATACATATTTTACAGTTTATTCAGACTGCAATAGGGAGGTTCCACATCTGCTTAAAAGATGGAAACATCTGATGCTGCATCAGAATAATCTCTTGATAAACTTTATCGATCATTTAATCAACTACTTTTTTACCTTTATCACTTAGTAACTAATTTAACATATAATTTAGAAGTAGTCTTTAATTCAGTGGCATTCAGGAGACATGCTGGGAGAAATCATATTATCTGTTTAGTCCAATCTACAGAAGGTTACTGTACCAGACACTAAAGCAAACACTGACAGAACTGCCACATAATATGCTGGAATATGTTCCACAATAACTCTTCTATTTTTTAATTTCTGTGGATTCTAATGTTCTAGAGAGAAATTAAAATGTTCTTTTTCTTAGTGTTAGGTCTCTCTATTTATCTAGAGAATGAAAAATTTTGTAAACATTCAATGTATGTCAGATTAAACTCTTGATGATATATTCAACCAAGACAAAGATATTAAACCTCCCTTTAAACCATTCTTATTTCCTAAGCCAAGAGCCCTGGCTCAGTGCTGCAACTACAAATTTCAAGTTCCAAAATTAGTAAGTGGTAAAGGTGAAAAAAAGATGGAAACACGACACACCCATGATTCATTATTCACTAAGTGGGATCTAACATTGGATGAGAAAACTAGCAAGTGCTTTATATGTAGAGCTGACTCAACTGCTTCTACAAAATGCATAGAAAGAGCAATGTTCATTAGGTGCACTGTAAGGATAGCTCCCACTCCATAAGCAAAGAAGTTAGTAATTAGCATGGAGAGCTGGTGACCAGCTAATGAGGGACTACTACCAGATCTCTGCAGAGAGAGACTAAGAGAGACATGCTGCAAGTGCAGGCCTCACAAAGCTGCCGCTAGTTAAGTTTGCTCAAGTCTCTGGCAAACACCAAAGCTACTGATTCACACTAACAGTAAAACCTTTATAAGCAAACATTTTCTTCCTGCCATTGAAATCTTTTAATGTTTTTTTGCTTATAACAGCAGTTCTTTAGTAGTTGAAGAGAAGCACTCAAGCAGAAGGAAAATTACAGTTTTTCCTTTACATGTAACAAAATACTCTGAGGAAACTTGGTAGGTATGATAGAGGCCTTTCCTAATTCAGAAATGAAATTTTCTAATCTGAAGTATTGTTTTCTTCCACGTAAATAGGCTCATTGAAACAACAAGAGAAATATATTGCTTTTGTGCTTGCCTTACTTGCTGTTGAACTGCTTTCCTTTGCTTTTATCGTGAATAGTAATTCCCCCTCACACACACATCCATCCAGCCAGTGAGTTTCCACATTACTATTGTAGGACTTGAGTGCTGTTTAACACACAACTAGCATCAGTTTACCCAGCTTAAAATATTATTTTGCCAGAGTTCAATAACTGTAGTCAAAGGATGTTTTATTTGTATTTCAGGTAGTAAAGTACTAATTTTTCCGCTTTATACTTAAGGGGAATGTTAGAAACCTAGATTTAGAACAAGCTAAGCCTTTGTCTTGCTCCAAAGATCTGAGGTCTACTTAAAAAAAACTCCAAACATTCAAAATCTTCAAGACTCCAAGTCATGCTTGTACTGTCAGAGCTGGAGCTTAGTACAGAGCAAAGAACAGGAGGCAGCCCATAAAGGAGCCATTGTATGGGAAGAAGCAGTATACAATTATGCTTTTACTGAGGACTGACTGTTCCCTCAATTTTTTTTAATCAAGCTTTGTCTCAAAGAACTACGGTCAAATATCCAAACTGCACCTTTTCCTTTCAAGTGCATCCTTTACTTGATTCCCAACATAATACATCCTTCTTTATAGACACTCCATGCTTTGTTTTATTAATGAAATCACCTTCTCTTTTTCCACTTCACCACTCCCAATGCCGTGAAGTGGGCTGCTTTTTTAAACTACCAGGCTGATTTCTATTGCCATTTTTGTAAGAATTTTTCTCAGGACTCTTTCTCAGAATAAGAACTAAATAGAACCACATTTTTTAAAATGCTTTCATTTTTTTGTGTCTGCTAAATGTATTTTGTGCTTTTCTCCAAACACAATTATGTATTTTTTTTCATAAAGCAAATGTAAGAGAAAAAAACGTGATTATAAAGTTACCTTCCATATATGCTAAATGCCCAGGTATGTTAATTACCTCAGCTTTTAAAATTGTTTTGTTTGAAACTGATTGTCAGTCTCTTTTCAAATATTTTGTAAATCATGGACAAGTTTTCTATATACTGCCTAATTATGCTACCTAGCTACTACCTGTATTCACCTGAAACCACCAGTTTCCACAAAGAATAAACAATAAATTGTGATTTAGTGCAGTTCAATTTATTCTGTCTTTAACCATTGACAGATGATAGAAAGCAACATTTTAGTGACTTTTTTAAAGGATAACCTTTAGAACTGCCAATAGATAGACTGTCTATTAAATGCTGCATGATGCATCCAGCAGACCAGCAACAGATTGTAAACCCAGGCTTACTGACCATCACTGCACAGGTCAGAACACTTAGTTAAGCACTCTTCACTATTAATGTTGTTGTCAACTTTTTTTGTATTATTGTCTTCGATTTTTTAAACATTATTATTAAATTTGTAATATTTATCACATTATACATTTTTATTTATTAATAAAGTCTTCAACTTTTTCTATTAGTGTCTTCAGCTTTGATTTAAATTAGGTTAAGCATTATGCTTTTAGTTCCAGCAGCAAGAAACATTAAGAGGTAAGAGTACTTCTCATTATATAAGGCAGATATACAGGGACAGCTACATGTAATTTCTGAACACTTATAGGTTTAATTTATATTCTTCATAACTCTAGCAGTGGAAGTATGGAAGATTTTTAGAAGAGTTCATCTGCAGTGTAACTAACATGGGCCAGGTTCTCTGCCAGATAAACAGATTGTGCCTGGGAACTGGTGTACTTTACATGTCTTTGTTTAAGAACATTCCCTTGACACCGCCCCTCCCCAAAGAACAGGGTCCTTCCAAAAGGGGAGAAAGGATGTTATCGCCCTTTTTCACTTAAGCATATGCGCAATTTCACCATAATCAGCAAAATACTGAGGCACATGCTGTGCTTTTTCTTCGTGTTGTTTTTTTGTTTTGTTTTGTGTTTTTTTTAGTAGCCTCTTCTACATTAACATTCAGTATGACTTTTTACTTTTCAGAAAGGGAGATTTACAAGTTTGGTTTATATCACACAAAGTTCAGTTTATAAAGAAACCAAATTTTAACTTGAGTGAATCTCTTCTGAAAGTAAACAACCAAAAAAACCCAACCCAAAATAAAACAAAAAAAACAAGTATGCACTACTGTTTCTGAGGAGCAAGATTTGCAGGAGAGAATAGCTTTTTCTAGACCTGCTGGCACACCTGGAGAAAAAAAACCGAAACAAAAAAAACCCAAACAATTCAGCATGCAAGCTCTTATTCCGTTTGGAAACAGGAGCAGGCATCTCACAAAGTAAAAGGACTTGTTCAGTTGAGTTATGTTAAGATTTTAGATGGTCTGGAATATCATTAAATACCTCGGGAGTCCATGGATGTTCTATGGACTTGGGGTTTTTGTGTGTGCAGCAGGAGCATTCTTAGAGCAGGTTCTGTAAAGGGCAATGAGCTGCCAGAAAGGTCAGTAGGAAAACCCCAGGGAGCACAGAAGTCTTGTGCTGCCCAGGGCTAAGCTTTTTTAAAGCATGCCTGCCTTGCCACACATATGCAAAGTTGGGTTTTTTTCCAGCGACAAGGGTTTTTTTCTCCTCCTTCTGGATAGAATTTAGGCCTTACCTTGACTATTTAATAATAATTTTACAAAGCTGTATGTGGAGGCTCTCTGTGTGCACAAAATGACTTGTTCTTGCTTCCCCACTTGAAAACACAAGTCTTCATGGGGGCATATGAGCATCAGGCCAACATGGCAAATCATCTATTTGGAACAAAAATTTTAGGGAGCCGTTGCTAATTTAACGTCTCAATCTGTAACTCTTATCTGATTCAGCTAAAGTAAATAAAGGTACAAACGGACAGTAGGAAATAACTTTGTTTTGATAGGAGCAGGAATATAAGCTGGAGTATGTTTGTTCCTGAATAAAGCAAACACAGCTATTGATAGAGACCAGTCCACTTGGATGATTCAAATTAAGCACCAGGCATTTAGGCCTTGATGTTCATATCTCACTTAGAGAAACACAGGCAGAAACTATTCTGAGAGGTTGTGTGCAATGTTACTTATATTACTTGCAAGTATGCACTCATGGAAGCTTTTCTACTTGTAAGGGGAGAGCTCTGAAATAGCTCGAAGATGTGATTTTTGTTTGTTTACAAAAGGGCAAACAAGAACAAGGGAGGAGACCAGGATAAGGGACAGAAAGAAGACTTGGAGAAGCAGTTAACTAACTTATTAAAGGAAAGTGAATGAGGGGTTGTTCAGAGGTGAAGAATTTTTAACCCTAAAGCACATTTTCTTCTGAGTTGAAATAAGATGCAGGGCTCCTGAATCTCATCATGCCTTTACTATTAACATATATTTTGGAACTCAGTAAGAAAAGGCACAGTTAATTTCCATTTAAGGCCTGTGCTCACATCTGTGTTGAACAGTAAAGGCAAAAAGCAGTTTGCTATTCTTATATTTGGAATTGCAAAATATTTAGAAAATCCCTATTAGTGTGCAATTTCTTCAAGCAGATTATCTAAAGTAGTTTATAAAAACTTACCTTTCTTAAACTTGTGACTGTAATAGTGTAAATATTAAATTAAATAGGTATTATTAACCAGGATTTTTTTTCCAAAGTGGGCTGGGTATATAGACAAGTGTACTGTAAAACAATATACTTCATTTACATATTGTTGCAGTTACTGCAGTTCAAATTAATCCCAATTTCAAAAAAGACTGCAGGCTCTAGATGTCTAATACCAGTCTTAATAAGAAAGCTTAATATATTAAGAGGTAAAATTTTCAAGTTTATAATTTTTTTCTCCATTTTTATTTTTGATTCTGTAGACTATAAATAATAAGGAACACTTGCCATTTTTTCCTGTTTCTGACAAAATTACTGTGGGTGGATTTGATGCTTAAAGTAGATCATATGTGAAGGAAAGAGCATGCAATCTCTTAGGATGGAGAGATCTTTTCAGGGAGTTTTCTTCTCACAAATATAGGAGTTATTTTCATTCTAGAAATGATTGACTTATCCACTTTATGTTCCATGCAACAACTGGAAACAATTACCTTTTGAAAGAGGAAGTTTTCAATTTTAGTATGAGTGAGCACCATCTGTAATTTAGTGCCTTCGGGCTACCCTAACTAAAAAGTTCAATAAGTTAAAGCCAGGAAAAGGGAATAGAAAAAAAAACAAAAGAAAAAAACAAAAGAAAAAAAACAAAACAAAACAAAAAAAACCGCCTTCAAATGTTGTCAGGAAAAATTAGTCTTTTAGTCTTTTGTTTGCACACGGATGATTATGCTCATGGGATGGTAGTAACTAGTGCTTTTTTGTTGTTGTTTGTTTTGGTCTTTTTTTATCATTTTCTGAGTTTGTTTGAAGTGTCAGTGTTACACCGTTGTGAGGATGTAGTCCAGATGTTGTCATTTTGAAGTTCAGGACACATGATGGATTATCCTCAGCATTGTTTATAAACAGAGTGCAAACACAGAGGCAGTATAAGAGCCTGGTTTTCTTTTTCATTTAAAAAAAATTAAAGAAAATTATTATTTCTGTTTCATTCTGAACTGATTTCTAGAAAATCCATTTTAAAAACTAGAATTCTACTTCAGAAAAAAAGACACAAATATTCACAAAAAATTGTTACATCCATACATTAAAAAAAGCTTTCTTTTTTGGACATTCATAGTAAGCATTTCAGCAACATGCAAGTTGCAAATCAGTTCTGTTAGAAGAAATATCTCAAAATGGGTTCTTATCTGAATCTTATCCTAACTAAAGCATATAAACATGTTGGTCTGTAAAGAAAGTCTGGAGATACTAAGAAAACAGACTTCCTGATATGGTTTTTAATTCTATTGCTTAGGATAGGACTAGAAATAAAGTTTTCATACATGCAGAATGTTTCTGAATTCTTTTTCACACATCTAACCAACCAAAGCCATCAAAGTTAGAAGAATTTTTTTTTAATACATATTAAAAATTTAACTAAATTGTATGCAGCTAAAAGGGTTTTTATTATTTTTGTATATGTTAATCTTGTCCTATGATATGCTGTTTACACATGTTTAACAATTACCAACCTTACTCAGCCATCATTGTTATGTTTTCTGTGTTTATTGTCTATTGCTTGCTTTTTCCAAGGAGTATATAAACTTAATCTCTGGACATGGAAACCACCTGGTAAACCACCTGGTCCTCTCCTTTCTCCAAATACGTTTCCTTTGACTAAGTTAATGTATAAAGTTGTGTAACATCAAGGTTTTGATGTTACAAGCAACCACTCCTTACCTGATCGTGCATTAAATTCAACTATTTTTTGTTGTTATTTTGTGGTGTTATTCTTAATGAAACAATAATAATATCACATTTTTCTAGGGTTTTCTGTCTCAGACACAAACCCAAATGTTGTCCCATTCGAAGGTGGAACAACAAAGAGCAAAACCAGAAGTGATATGAGGCAAGGGATGCACAGCTGCTGACTCAGTCATGCTGTGTAAAGGTAATAAAAGGTAAAAGAACTAGGCTCTCAGAGGAGAATGAAAACATGATATGCAGGTCTTCTTGGCTTCTTTTGTTCACAGACCATTGTGTGACCTGATATATTCAATTTTCCTACTGTTTTTCCTGTTACACTTGCAATTAATGGTGTTCATCTCATCACAGCAGTGACTCATAAGAACAGAGAACGTACCTACATATCAATACTGATGCTGAGGCTTTACAAACCCTGATGTTCTCCCCAATATCTCTAAACTTGAGGCTTCTTTCAAAGCAGCAGCAAATGTGACAGAATAGACTCAGAATTTAGTGCATAATACAGTCAGGTTCACTCATAACTTTGCCAAGAGGACAACTGTGCTTCAGTCGGCTCTCTCCAAATATCCATGATGATAGCAATACAGAAGAGAACCTGAGTGAGAGCACTGCTTACAACAAAGGCATCACAGAAGGTTGTTTGATAAAGAACTGCACAAGCCTCATGACAGTCTGCAACTGGCACTTAGACGGGAAATGTTGCAAGAGAGGAGTCATTCAGCTTTGTCAGTGCCAAAACAATTTTTGGCACGGAGATGACTTGCTTTCTTAGGTTCCAAGTTAATGCTTCTTAAGGGAACTAGGGAGAAGCTGAGGATTTCTATCAGAAACATTAACTTCTTAAACTAAGTATGTAAAGATTAATGTGGAAGAATGAAAAGAAACAATCTTCAGAAGCACAGTTCACAATTTAATACATTTGGATTTGTACTAGCTTATTAAAATAATGGAAGACAGGCATTGTTATAATATTGAAGTCATATCCTACTGGCTTTCAGTGAGAGGTAGTTTCTAAACTTCCAAGTCAGAGTTGTGAAAGAGTATAATATTACAGTCTGGATAACACCTTTTAGGGCCTACAATGAGCTCTCTCAAAATTTCTTACCTCGATGCAGATATTTCCTTGGAGCACATGGAAATTGAAAATAAAAAGGCAGTAAAACACTTTACATCAGGAGTTTGTTGAGACTTTGGAACATTTTTTTTTTCCTATGTGGTTTGCAGTGGCATCATTACTACATTACTAACACTAATGTACTTCAGTTGTCACGGCAGGCTCTGGACTTCAGCTGACAGAAATAACTAGAAATTAATTATCAAACAGTTCTGAAACATTCAAACAACATCAAAAAAGCCCCCAATTCACCTGCCTTCTATTCCTTGTCCCACCATGGGTTAATATACTATAGCACATTTTTAAAATATCAAACCTTAAAAAAGAAGATGAAAAAAGCCTTGTCTTATAAGTTTGCATTTCTGCATCATTGAAAGAAAGGCTCAGATCTCAGATGGGACCAGTCCTTCCAGACACTGTGCCTTCTTCTGACCTTTATGTCATAACAAGCTGGTAAGGTTCTGGCTGCCAGATGCCCACCCAGCCACTCTCTCACTCCCTTCTTTCTCCCTTGTGACAGGGGGATAAAGATGAAAAGCTCTTGGGTCCAGATAAGGACAGGAGATTGCTTACCAGTTACCATCACAAGCAAAACAGCCTCTGCCCTGAATGGCACAAGAGGATGA
>JANHGL010000552.1:24336-54216 GCA_024611195.1 Ceyx melanurus
CCTGAAAGTGTGAAGAAACACTTCTTTAGTCTAACACTTTGAATAACACACAGAGAGAGCTTGTGTTTTTACCAAAATAATAAAAGAGGGCAAATAATAGCTTTAACTTAAAACCTTAACATCCCTAGGCAAGCTCTAAATTTCATGTGTGAAAAGAGAAAAAAGAACCCATTCTAAACAGAACTTACTTTCATTGCTGCCTTCTAGTCACACAGTACGGATGGTATGCAAAAAGACTTCAGAAGATTAATAATATGTGTACATAAACACATGTATGTATATATATGTGTATATAGAGATCTGGAATTTGTTGCCTTTTAAATTTAAAATCTTCTAACAATACTAAGGCTTTGCAATGTAATTATTTTCATTTGAGAAAGGCTTGAAAATGTTGGTATGACTCACACACACATTCATCCTCATCTGTGGTGCAAATTATCTGGTTTTATTTTTTTATTTCAACCTTTTCAACCTTTAGCAAAGGTGTGTAGAGGGCATAGATTTACTTAGTCACAGTGAAAGTTATATGGAGTAATAGCTTCAAAAGGAGAAAACAATGCAGTTACTGGAAGACAGAGGAGCTCAAGAAACCTCCTCTGTCTTGGCAGTAGCCTCCCTGAAACCTCCCTGAAACTGAATCAGTAGGAGTTCTTGTTGCTATAAAGAAAATTATGAGCTTAGTATCATTAATTGCTTTTATATACATTTATATAAAATAAAGGGCACTGCTGTTGCCACTGTGGCCATGGTTTGTTCTGATACTGGTTTGCCTGAAGCAGCATAATTGTGCATACCTCTTGCAGAGAAGCCACATCTCTAGGATGAGGTCTCATCTGGCACAAGAGCAGCGTTTGAGACGTGCTCTTGCTTCATCCACAAACTTGATATGTTGACAGGAATTATCTTGTTCTAGGAGCAGACAACAAAATCATAAATCTTGCCTTGCAGAGCAAACTGCATGCCTGAGGAAGACTTTGTGACCTATCTTTTTGCCTTAAGGGATCCCATGTTTGGTCAAAACATCTAATTTGAATGGATGCCTGCATGATATAGACTTTTCCCCACCCTGTTTCTTAAACATTTTGATAGACTGTGTTTGTTTTTTCCTATCACTTAAGATTCTAAGGGGTAGGGAGGAAGTGTGATTGTATGGTTTTGTTTCTCATTTCAGACCAGTTTTGATGAATTTCACAGGAAAGCCATATAACAGCAAATACAACAAATCACTTTCCCCCTCCCGGACATTTGATAATGAATTAACATAATACACACTTCTGGGGCTGCTAATCCACATTTCACTGCCATTTTCAGACCTGACCATGTATGTTGCTGTGGTAATAAAAAATGACTACTGTTTATGAGCAACCTATATGTCTTTTTATAGTGGTTTGGGTTTTTTTCACAAGTATAAAAAAATACATTTTTGACCTTCAGATAGGTATCTTTCACAAACACTGAACTATTTGACAGACCTTATGTTTCCAAACTTTTAATCCATTAAAAACCAGAAGAACATAATTACCATGGCATTATGTATGCACATCATCTATTGCAATGAAATACAATTTTAAGATTTAAAAACACTAAATGCTTTCCTCTTAAGTTTGAATCATGAGTACAGAAAAATCTCCCAAATGATCACTGCACACACAACTATTGCAGCTATCTGATAAGTCTGGAAATTGCAGAAAAGCTATGACTTAAGTTTCTTCTGCTGCTTTTGCTCTTTGTGATCAGAAAATTATTTTAAGTTGTCAAGGTGCTATGGAAACATATTGCAGATGCTTCTAACACATTTTTCAGTAAAACAATCATCTCCCAAATGATGATATTTATATATGGGTATAAAGAACATTGGCATAGTTTCTACACAAATTTTTGAGCCTTGGTAAAGGTTATGATTTTATTCACATTAACAAACACTCTCACTTCTATAGTCACCATTCACCTTATATTTCCTACTGCAGAAGAAAGGAAAATACAATTCCATCATCATCCAGTAACCAACCTACCTGTCTCACTTGTAATGATTTATAACATATTGTTGAAAAATAAAATATTACCCCTTGCCAGAGAACCCCCAAAGATTATTCTGCTGTAAACAATTGTTTAGCACTGAAAAAAATCCCACTTCATTATTTAAATATGAACATTCTTAAGGTATGTCTGAGTTCAGTCTAATTTCCCAGTTAAGCTCCAGTCTTGCACCACCTCATTTGCCTCTACACAGGCCAAGTGATGTCAGTGGGAAACACATCAAACACAAGAGTGGGACTTTATGAATTCTAATCTGAGATAGAAGCTGTTATTTTACTTATAGTTTTCAAAATTTGCATATACTGTTTTTCCACTCTAACATAAGGTTTTAGTCACAATGGGTAAAACAAAACTGATATTTAAAATGCAAAGCCTTCCACACACTCCAGATCTGTTGAGGATGACATAAGAATATAACACTCTTAAATCTAACCTCTAATTTGATTATGTCCTCAATTTTGCTTTATTATGTACTTTAATAGAGTATTTAATGTTGAATTTTTAAGACTTTTTTTGTTAGTTTGTTGAAACTAATTCTGTTGTTTCACTACAATATGAGTTTCATTGTTAATGATGACATAATTATATAAAATATGAGAAACAAAAGTACTGTGAAAATTTATATTGCTATTTACATTACTTAAAATGATCCTTGAGACCTTCCTGTCTTCTTGACCTATTGTATTTCCTTTTTATTAATTGGTCACAGTCACTCCACATTCTGATTATAAAACACTGAAAGAGACTGTGAGAACCCAACCTGTTTAAAACAGATTTGCTCTGACTCAGACATACAGACCCACTACATTTCCTCTACCAACTCATTGGTGACAGCTATTTTTTAATCTCTTAAGAATCTCCTTAACAGATCAATAATTAATAATACAAGTTTTCATTAGTTTTTTTTTGAATAATCGCATATAAATGCAACTTTTTATTTTATATATAATATATATATATAATTTATTTATGGGCAACAGAAATAGAACCTTCCATATATGCAAATGTAGCTGTAAGGATCTCAATCCTACCACTAATAAGGGACTCAATGTCGAAGTAAAAGACAAAATCTTCTCATTCTTTCACCCCAGAGAACAATATATAAAAAAGCAACAACAACAATAACAAGCGAGCTATACATTATTGGTAATCAAATGAGTACCTACTGTTTCACAACAATACATGATGCTTATGCTTAAAGATGACAAATTCCCCTTTCTTCAGCAAACTTTTCTACAGTATTTGACCACTCCTGAGAGTCTGACTATGCTACTTCTGTTGCATTCATCTACCACAGAATATAACTAAATCCAAAATTCTTATGAGAATATATTTTCAAGCTGCACTTTTTTATCAATACGACAATCCAAAATTTGCTTAAACAAAGCCAGCTGGAGGTTTGCTCAACTAGAAGATACCAAATTAGCAGCAGTGTGTTTGGAGTCATCTATTACATCATGCTCGCATGATTGCAGTCCAACTGAGAGTAAGACAAAAGATGCCAGTAAAATGGATGAGTAACCTAAGTGTCCACAGAAGACAGGTATAATCCCTTACCTCCATGACTGTGGCAGCACTAATGCTGGCCATAAATCACAGGTACAAGATACATTAATAAAGAAAATCCGTCGTTGATGATTCTAATGGATTGATTAGGAGCAAGTGAAAGAAGCACCTCTAAGCCACACCTACAAATCAATGATAGAATAACCATTTGAATTGCTGTTCCTCTCTGCATAATAGCTGTCTCTGCCAAGGATTAAAAAAAAAACCAACCAAACTTTCCATCAGATAAAGGATAGGTATGCATTTTAGACATAAAGGGGATAAGGACCATACTGATCTCTTCAGTTTTGATGTTTAAGCTGATACCTTCTTATGGATAATAACAATCTTTATGATTCAGGGAAATAAGTGCTGGAGAGACTTTTCAGTATACCTTAAGGGTGTCACTCATTGAGCTAGGACATTATAGGTCTATTAAATTTTCCAGGCTAAATCTTTTTCAAAACTAGAGGAAAATCTTCTTTAGCCTCTACCTTCAGAATGCTGTGTTCATAAGTAAAATCTATCCAATTTCATTTCTCTCTCTCTTAAAAATATTCAAATTCTGCCATCTTTACTTAGGATGAAGTGCAGCTTACTTCATTAATAGTGCCAGTTAGTTTCCATAGAGTCAAATACCATAAAAATAAAAAATATTATATTGCCTGTCCTCAGCTGCACTTCCTTTTGTAACTTTTTTCCTCTTTTGAAATGCAAGGTGTGAATGCAAAACAATTGCTGAATGGGCTATTTTGTATCCTAACAAAATATAACTAGTGACAGTCAAGTTTTATGGTATAAAAGGAAAATAAATAAAAGAAGCATGTAATACTTGGAATGGAATGAACTATAGAGAAAAAAAGGAAATTGTCCTTTATGGATCTACCAAGTGGACTGTTACACTATAAGTATTTCATAATATTTCTGCGGGAAAGAAAAATCACATTCTTCCAGTCATTTTACTGGCATCTTATCTTTCCAAGGAAATTTTAATAACAAATGTAGTTCATTCAATATGCTACACTCAATTCCATGAGCACAAGTCATTCTTACTTAAAATTAAATGCAATCTAACAGATTTTTAATATATCTACTTATGGGATACTGAGAGAAACAACAGTTCAGTTCATAAATTTAAATTATTGTCTCATCATCAGCTTTGATGCAGTGAGAATAATTTGCATCACTGAGAGTTGTGTCCATGCTATTCATTATTCCATTATATGTGGTTGTGAAAAGGTGATGTTTCCCAATTGACTAATGATTTTAGTAGCCTCCTTTATATATTTTTTTTTCAAGACTTCCAAAAGTATTTGGATTTAGCTGCAAAAATATTGAAACCAATCTGCAATTATAATCAACCAAGTCTAGCTCCATTTCAATATCTCCTTATAAAAAGATAAATAAACCATCTGAAAACACAGCTGAAGGGATTAAGATGAAAGACCAAAAGCACAAGTGCCAGCTTGATACCACTGAAAAAATATTTAGACATAAGATAGAAACTACCTCTCATTTCTCCCAACCTGATTAAAAGGTAGTAATGGCTTTTTGAAATGCTGATTTGATGTGATAAAACAGTTATATATATAGTGATGATAACATAGCAGTTAGAAATTCAGAAATTTTACCAATACACTAATACTTAACAAAACATTTTAGGAGTTCTTTCTACTTTCACATTGGATAGACAATCTTACTTTTGTCATTTCAATTTCTTGCAGATTTACAACCCATTTCCATTTCAATTTCCACTGTGTCATTTATTTTATGTAAGTCAGTAATATCAAATCATTAATATATCTCTACTTCCAAATAACTTTTTGTTTACTTCCCTTATGCACAACAGAGTTAACCAAAGAAAACTAAATGGCCTTCATGTTTATAGACATATATATAAATGATGAAGGCTATCTTGATCAATGTTCATATTGAGATGCTCAAGTTCTAAAACAGATGCTTTTTTTTTTCAAATGTGCTTGTAGTTTGTTTTCATTTGCAGATCTTTTTGCCTCTGAACAGCAAGATTCCAACCCCTCCTGTCACAATTTGTTAATAAATACAATAGCTACAAAGAAATTAAAATCCTGTTAGTCATGAAATTTTTTCAGATATGATTCAGAGGATAAAAAATACTCCTGTATTAATCCATGTACTTCCATGAAATGTAATTCCATGTGCTGTAAGGATGAACAGCTGCAACATACAACCAATATTTATTCAAAGAAACTGTACTGTGAGAATATTAAATATAAAGAAGAATTTTAATGGATGTTTCATCACCTTGTCCAGGAGAGAGACATGGGCTAAGTGACTCTAATTGATGAGTTTGGTAAATAAAACAGTAGAGAGGGAATTTCTCCTCCATCTCTACTTTGCCTCAGTGAGGCCACATCTGGAGTTCTGTGTCCAGTTCTGAACTGCCTGATTCAAGAGAGACAGGGAATTACTGGAGAGATACCAGTGGAGTGGTATGAAGATGACGAGAGGACTGGAATGACGCTTTTACAAGGAAAGACTGACAGACATGGGGCTGTCTAGCATGAAGACTGAGAGTGGTTCTTATCGATGTTTGTAAATATCTAAAGGGTGGGTGTGAAGAAAATGATGCCAGACTCTCTTCAGTGGTGCCCAGCAATAGGACAAGGGGCAATGAGCACAAACCAGAACACATGATGTTCCACCTGAAAAGGAGGAAAAAATTTTTTTCCTTTGAAGATGATGGAACAGGCTGCCCAGAGATCTTGTGGAATCTCCTTCTCTGGAGACTTTCAAAACCCTCCTGGACACATTCCTTTGGAACCTGATGAATACAAGCCTGCTTTGTCAGGGAGCTTGGACTAGATGATCTTCAGAGGTCCCTCCCAACGTCTACAATTCTGTGATTCTGTGACATTCCTTGATAATATATGCCAGAAAGTGTAAATATGAGTACTTCTATTACTAATTTGTAGTTTGTTTTTAAAAGCAGAGATACGTATAGCCTTTTGCATAGCTAGACCCCAGTGTATTAACTAACTGAAGTCTATTAACTATGAGTCAATTTAATAGTAGACAGTTGCTTTGCAGAGTTTTCTTTAGAATGGCAAAGAGATGTTATGGTCTCTATTCTGAAATCTTTACAATGAAGTAAGACAGTCAAAGGGAAATAAAGAAGTATTATAAGATAAATATATCAGTAAGGTGATCTCTGTTGCACAGCTTCCTCTTTTAAATACAGATTTCCTTCTGAGAATTCAGTATCTATGTCTGGTCTTATGCCAGATTTCTGTCAGCAGTACTGCTGTTGAGAAAGGCAGCTGAAGGCAAGAGAGATATTAAATATCTAGAATTTTGCTTATATGGATATTTCCACTTGAGGCAGTTCAAAATATTTGTAGCCATGGGGTGGAATGCTGTTATACATTAAAAGCTGATGAAGTCATACGAAAAACAGAGTACAAATAAATAGTCAGGTTTGAAATGGAAAGAGTTTAGAATGGAGGTGTTCCAGGTTCTAGTACAGGCAAAACCATTATTTGATATGCTAACACAGATTTAAAAGCAGTGATCGCCATCAAGAAAGAATTTACTAGCAAAATCACTCAGCTTGGCATAAAGACGAGTCTATGAAATACCAATAAACACAACACTTTGGATAAATAGGTGATATGATGAGCCATGAATGTTGTAAATACACGTTAAGTTTAAAATTCTTAAATACTGATAAAACACATGTAGTGTTTCAGGAAGAAAACAATCTTAATACACCAGCAGGTACCTAAGTAAAATAATCAGCTTATTCTCCATCAGAATGAAAAGAATAAATAAGATACTAATCTGCATGTGGAAAAAAACCAAACAGTAAATTATACAATTCAGTACTTATTTGATTTTACCTTAAATCATTTCCTTTTTATCCAAATACCTCCAGTGTACACTATAAGAAAGGATTCAGAAAGATCATTATTGTGGGCTTATGAATACTCCCTGTGTCTAAATACTCTGTGGGTGGTTGGATTATGTATATGTGCAGGAATGGAGCAAAATATTCTCTCCTCTGCAACACAGTTTAAAGGTATTACAATTCTTTATCAGAGTTAAGTGCATATTTATACAACATTTTGCAACACTAAAATGGCCAAGACAATTGTAAAAATTATTAAATTTTCAAGTCTGCGATTACTTCAAAAGAAAATAAAGGGAAGTAAAAATTTACATAATCAAAGAATGACAAAACTCATATTTTTAAAACCAAAAATAAAATCCAAATAGGTTTTCCTTTTTGCCCTCCATTGTAACACAAGAGGGGTAACTGGGTTTTGTAATAACAGCAACCTGCTCTGAACATGAGTAGTTCATTTATAAGGATATTTTTCAACAGCACTGAAAGAAAATACCAGTTTAAAAATTAGCCAACAAATATATCCAAGTATCAATTGTCAGTATCACTAAGTCACTAAGTGTCAAATGACTCTCAGAACAAATTACACTACTATCGTCCTGTGCCAGAAGACACCAAATACAATAAAGATCTGGCCAGAAGAGAAGAAAAACTACATCTACTTACTAACTTACAAAAATCTAAAACGTCAGACAAGATTAATAACAAAATACTGGAAGAAATATTGAACTGCAGATAAATATTCTCCTGTCTTCTTGTCCAATTCCAAAATGCATGATTTATGATTTGATATCAGAGAAACAAAGGGTTATATTGTTTACATTTCAGGTATTAGTAGCAGGGACAGGAGATGTTCTGAATTACTGAAATTTGACAGATCTAGACACCTGCTTAGAATTCTTGTATCTGTATCCAATAAGCATATTTCATCACTATGGTTGCAAAAACAAATACTGACTAGCAAAATGTGGTTAACTGAAATAAAATTATTCAGAAACAGAATGAGACACTGTCTGAATCAAATTAGCCACCAAAGTATTTGAACAAAAGTGGATTAAACTGGATGAACTGGTGGAGTTTACTGTCTTAACTGCTACAGCAAGATATATTTTCTTCTAAATCTAAATTGCAGGACCTGGGAGCGATTCCTGCTTCCCTGATCAGGGAATAGAGTCCTGCCACATCCCTACTGCCACATCAGAGCAAGACCCTGTTATGAATCATCCCCCTACTGTAACTTCATTTCCATAGACAGAAAACCTAGACATGTGGGCATGAAGTGAACCACAACTTTATGAACCTCATCTGTTCTTCATACTCTCTTCCATTACTCTTTATTTTCTCTTAGTGAGTCCCTTAGCTCTTACAAAAAATAACTTACATGTTCAAGTTATTCTATAATTAAAACAAACAGAAAGGCATTTTGCTTAGATGCTACATGTTTGGATACAGTGGTGTGTCCTTGAATCATATGTGATTTGTAGATACCCTAAATTTTTCCACTGATGGAAGGGACACTGTGCAATATATTTAATCTACTGACAATAGACTCCTGTTCCTTATTCACTGGTGGGTCACAGGTTGAAAAATACTGCTACAGAATCTTATTTTCACATAACACATTACAGTGTAATTTACAATTAACCCGAAGAGCACACTGAACCTGCAGTACTTGACAGGAATTTCACCACTGACTACAGTTTTATGGAGGGTCAGATGTTTTCTTTTGGGGGAAAAATAATTAAGTAAAAGTCAAGGAAATTTAAGTTTGAATAATATGTATGTTTTGAGTATGATCCAAAGCACACTGATTGTCAGAGGGAGTATTTGCCCACATATTCTACTACTAGAAAAGATAACTTTTATGAGAAGCAATCGTTTTAATGACTCAGAGTATAAATGGATAACATGAGGTCATAAAGGTATTTCCTTTCCCTCCCCTGCAAAACTATCACTCTTGCATTGTACAGCACTACATATTTAGAAAGAGACAGACTACTCACAGAGGTTTGCTGCTGTTCACTTTAAACTACAGTGGCAGAATTCAGTCTTATATGAGTAGTTTTTATAATTATGTCTCCATATCATCTTTCTGTAAATATTTAGGTATGCAACACTAGCAGAGGCAATATACCAGTTTACAGGGATCATTGAGTTGTTCTGGTATGTGCATTCTTACACTATCTTCTTATTTGCAGTTTTCAATCAAGAAAACCATCACTAACTATGTAAAATTTCTAATGGATTTTCTCCTCACATGATTTTTCATGAGTCAGTACCTCAGCACCTTTCATATCATTTAGCATATTGTTCTCAAATAAACTATTAGCCATTTTCTGAATAACCGACTGTGATCCTGCAGCATTTATTTTAGCTGAGGAAACCCACACCTATTCAGCCTAACCAATGTTTTTATAGGACAATGTGCTACAAGATGCTTTTATCAGGTAATTTAAATGTCACTCATGACTGAGGTGCTGCCCTACTGAAGTCACTGCTTAGCTCATCCCTGACCAAGGATATTCTTGTTTTGTCCATGTATTGTCTTTATATGGAGCTAGACTTTAACCAGGGCAGTTGCTTGGACATCAGTGACTAGGAGTTGATGCCAAGTACACATAGCAATTACAAGGAAGTGAAAATCAAACAGATATCCAAAGAAACTCACAGCTTCCTTCATGCAGATGTTTCATAATTCTTTTGTTAAATATAGAAAAGGTTAATGAAGAAAGATATTGCACTGTGGCTATATATTATATTTGAACACTCACCAGAAGTTCAACTTAATCGTATAAATCTTGTAATACTTACTGAATAATAAGTATTGAATAACTGTTGAAACTATTCAGTCTAGCTTAGAATACAAAGTTAATCAATATAGGATTTCAGAGAACACATGGAAACTGGTATTTAGCTTGAAGTATATACAATATACTGAATGAAAAAAAAAAAGATTTTTTTGGGTAATATATGCTTAGGTGTTTTTCTGGGTCTGTGCCTTTTTCTTCAGAATGTATTCTTTTAAAATAATTTGTTTGTATATATACTTTTATATAGATTTTCATAATATTTGTTCATTTGTTTGCTTGAAATCAAGTTAACTTTCCACAAAGTGTCAGTCTTATTTGACAAATCCACAAAATGCTAAAGAGAAGAAATAAGACAGAATTTTGAATTTTTTCAGAAAGGACATAAATGGAGGAGGGGACTGGGACAAAAAAAAAATAAATCAAAACTGAGGGTAATTGCAGTTTCAGGAATGCACGTATTTCCAGTTAATAATTCCATTTCATTTTACGGACACTGAGCTTGTAAAAGGCAATGTGAATTAAATTCTCCATTTGGTCATAGAATCCTGGAGTGTAGGAAATGACCCAGAAAGTGTGGAAAGAGCAATCAAAGGGTCATTAGCAGTGGTCTTTCCTGTCTAAAAAATAAGGGAACTGCCAATGGAGGAATCTGCTAGTCTTGGCCGTTCACTGAGCTGTGGCTTCAAGGAAATGTATTTTAAGGACAAAGCAGGATGGGATTGATAAACTCCTTGCTTGCTTATCTGTGTGGAAGAGTTGTGGTTTCCTGCCACTACAAGGGAAAGAGGCAGAGTAGTGAAGACAATACTTGGCCGCATGAGAAGAATTAGAAAATAAGAATTAATTCACCTCAGCATATGGCAATAGTTAGACAAATTCAGCTGTCATGTGCCCATATATTAGAAATATGTTGAATAACAATTTTAACTAAAAAAAAAAGTAAAAGAAAAAAAAATCCCTGAACTTAAAAAAAAGCCAACCAACCAACCAAAAACAAAAAACACAAAAAAAACCCCCAAATCACAACCCTAACAAAATGTCCAAACCCACAAAAGGAAATTGAGGGTTGGAGAAGATGCCTTACAAAGTGAGAAGCTCAATCACTATTTTATAAACAAGATGACTTACAATATACAAGTATCTGAAGAAATTACTAAATGCACTGAAAAGCTTTTTAATCCAGTGAGGAAAGGTCTAATTAAAACTAGTAGCTGTGCACTGAAGCTGAAACTGTGGTATAAAAAAAAGTATTTCTGACCCTACAGTATATTATTTAAAGCATATAAATATCTTACTGGAAAGAAACTATGAGCTTCTAATTTCTATAAACTGACATATTCCAGCAATGATGGAGTTAATTTTAAAAATTAAATTACAGAATGTATAGAGCACACTGAAAAAATATTCAAGGTCTTTCTGATTAACAGTTGGTGTCTAGTATTAAAAAAAAAAAAAAAAAGTGGGAGAAAGAAAATGTATTTAGTTCCTTAGGACATGTAACTGAGCCTTTCTCTGCCCAGTTGTACCTGGATGCTGTGAATCTCAGGTTCCTCAGATTATTTCAGCTTCTCAAACAAATTCCATTGCCATAGAGTAATGAATGAACAAGTTTTCAGCCTATGTATGAGATCACAATTTTTGCCTAACTTTAAAATTGCTATAAATTACCCATGAGCACCAAGACTGTTTGTTTTTGCAGTGAATGTATTCATCCTTAAAGAATGTCTAACAGCTATAAATAACACTTAACCACTTCATGATTGAGCTGGTGGAATGAAAGCCAGAAGTCAGAAGCCAAACGCTTTCACTGTATGCCATAAGGATTCCTTTTAGTAAAATAAACTTCACATACTTTAAAATTTAAGGCATACAGTCTCAAAGGCAAACAAGTTAACATCCAATCTGAGTACAACCTCCTCTAGTAGATCAGCAGTTCTTGGAAAACTGTAGGCCACATTTCACAATGCTTAAAGGGGCAAAAGGATACTGATTTTCAGACATTTATCCTTTTCCATCAGCACAGAAGCTAGCCATAGGGTATCATAAGGCTCTTGAACTGAATATGCCCCAGTCTCACTTGGCCTTTGCTGTCCCACCAGAAGATGTGAGCATCCCCAGAATTGCCTAAGCTCACTGCAGTAGCATCTGATGGTACTAGTTATTGAAGGGCTTTCAATCAATAG
This sequence comes from Ceyx melanurus, assembly GCA_024611195.1. Classification (NCBI taxonomy): domain Eukaryota; kingdom Metazoa; phylum Chordata; class Aves; order Coraciiformes; family Alcedinidae; genus Ceyx; species Ceyx melanurus. The sequence goes on from JANHGL010000552.1 coordinate 36,795, forward strand.
TTGAGATTGGAAAGACCAAATATCTCACCTGCTTAAGATCAGAGGGTAGACAGCACCCACTTTAGCAATTTAGCTTGCCTTTTCAAAGAGATAGTGACTTCTTGCAGGGTGTTTTGTTCCTGCGAGGAACAAAAAAACCCCCATATTTATAAACTCAGAGTTTAGGGACACAGATAAAACAAGCCCAGATAAGATGATAAGACTAGCTGCTTTCATGATGTTGTATATAGGAGCTATTCATTAGCAATCTAAGGCAATCTGAGATTGTATATTCCTACATTTATCCCATTTATCACTGAATTATCAGAGTGCCACGGGGCTGGGTTTGAGTGTGACTTTGTTGACTAGGCACTCTACCAGCACCCAGCAAGCAAATAGTCCCTGCACTGAAGAGTTTACACTCTGAATTAAAACAGCAACAGAACAGAGGCAGCCAGGAAAACCAGAAAAGGGAGGATGTAAGTTATTTACATAAATTAACTCCGGAAGAAGTTAACAAATGTGTGAAAGAAAAATACATTTTACACTCCCTGAAAGAAATAGAAAGGCCCATGTCTAAACCACAGCAGAATATACCTATATTCAGCAATTTGAGTTATCTAGACTATGAGGTGTTGGCTTTTTTCTTTGGAATAAACCAGAGTCAGTATCCAAAATCAATACAGCAAAACCATCACTACAATCCTTGAGAAAAACCCAGCCACTTCCACCACTTGCCAGAGATACATGTTTCCTGAAGATAGACAAAACCAGAATGTTATTGCCATTAAAAGTTATGGAAAAAAATATTGTTTGCTCCAATCTAACTGCATTACAAAGAGTGTATGATCCATACAACATCCCTTGTCTTCAGGTGTGTCACACTGTGCTCAAAGCTCTGGACTGCTGAAGAATGAAGATCCCTTCTAGCTCTGAGATGGAATATGGAGGTTACTATTGTTAATTTTCTTGGGTAGGTGATTATAGGACAAGGTTTAATTTTATGTTTTCTAATATCTTGGATTTAATGTTAGGTAGGATAACTTTTACTCTTCCATCACTGCACATTTTTATCTATTTTTCCTTTTTTTTGAGGGGAGGGGAATTAAGTAAATACAAATATAAATCTTTTCATGGAAAAAAGAATCCCTTTGTGAAAAGAAGTCACAGTGCAGTATCGCTGATCCTATGTTTGCAGTTTGTACAGAAGACATAAATCATAACCTAGAAGTATTTCATTCAACTATTTATTACAGCACTAGGAGAATTAAAAGGTATATTTTATACAGATCAGTTCTGAGGAAGAGTTTTTAACTGCTTAGCTGAGGTTTTTTCTGTTGTTTTAAAAACTCTAGTGTTATATACTGACATTTTATCATTTAGACAATATTTCCAATGAGCATAGAAGTACCTTAATTACAGCATGGTGACACAACTCCCATACAGTGTACCTGCAGTGTCTTTTGACAGTCTCTGTGAGTTTTACATATACATAAACAGAGAACACATATATAAAATAAATTGACATAGGTTGTGTTTTTTTCATGGAAATATACCATGCACCAAGATAAGCTAAGACTTCTGTTTTCTAGTAAAAATGTTGGAAAATTTTATTTTTTTTTTTACCTAACCATCATGGAAAAACATCCAACTGAGGTGTTGCAGTTTGAATTTTGTTGTATTTCTTTTTTTGGCTTTCTGAAGTAAGGGAACAGGTTTAAATAAACATTTTGATTTGGGTTCTGCAAGGTCTTAGAAAGGGGTAGTGTATGAACACTGACGTATTTGGGCTTTACGTAAAGATACTTTGCCATTTTTGAAGCCAGATCTAACCTTTGTATCAACAAATCATATACAAAAACTTCAGTCTAAGCCTCAAGGTAAGAAAACACATACTTAAAGGGATGCTTTGTATTTGGTTTTAAAAATACACTCATTTACAAGCAGATTTTGAATGTCTGCCACCAACTAAAAAAATGACCTTTTCATTTATTTTTAATTTTCTTAAAGATGGGTTTCTTTCAGCAATCTATAATAATCATCAAGGACATAAAATGACTTACAATCACATATATTATAGGGTCTGACCAAAATGCACAAAAGCATTTACAGTTAAGTATGGACTTAATCTCATTTTGAAGGGCTTCAGGGCATTTATTCTGTATTTTGCATAAAAATAAATTTTACATGTTATACAAACAAGTTAGGCAAGTGAATAGGATGCAATTTAGATACTAAGTGTTTTCAGTCACATGAATTTAATTCAAGCTGATATTGTTGATGCATATCTTATTACGAGGACTTCAGAATATAAATATTTGCTGCCTTAAGTCTCTATTAAAGTATCAGTCCATGGAAACTGAAGGCTGTCAGGTGGCCCAAAAGTATGACAAATTTTTCAGTGTAATAGCACTTGGCTTACACCTTTAGGATGGTAAGGTGGCAGTTTTTACATTCCTTCTATTGTGTGTCTGTCTGAGGTCTTCAGTTATAACCTGTCCCACCCCAGTTTTTTGTGGTTACTTCAAAGCCTATTGCCCTTTTCTTTGTGTGAGACCTAAGAACCATAAGTCTGTGAGGTCATTGTGCCTAGCAGAGGTCCTCAAGAAATGAGGGCATAAATGGTGATAAAATACACAAATTCCTGTTTACATCTGTAATACGACATTTGAAATGTAGAGCTATGCACTGTTACAGGTTAAAACTGCTGTCTAGTAATTGGCTTTCCCAAGGACTTTATTTTTTTTTTCCCCCGGGGAGAAGCTGTGATTCAGTGAATAGCTTTTAGGAATATGAGCAACATTTTCATGATCACAGTAACTAGGTTTAAAAAATAAAAGATCTGCTCCATCAAATGTATTACAAAAGAGTATCCTTAATGTTGAAATTTTTCAAATTTCATAAATCCATATAATAACCATTGTGTGAATTCCTGTGTATGAAAGTGGGTACCCTGATCCCACATACAAGATTTATCACTGTAAACAGTTTATGCAACTCTGCAATGATGTCAGACTTTTTTTTCTTATTGTACAAATATGTTGCTATATGCAACAGCAAATATTTGAACTTTCAGAGTATTACAGAATCATAGAAAGGTAGAGGTTGGAAGAGACCTAGGAATATCCAGGCCAACCACCCTGCCAGAACAAAATCACCCAGGGCAGGCCACAAAGGTTTGGATGATAAATTTTCTGTGCCATCTGGGGAAATTTTACCAAGGTGAGGAGAAAAAAAACAGAGGGGAGAGAGATTTCAGAGTTGCAAAATCTTACCATTGTAAGTGAAGTATTTTCTTTTTAGGATTACGAAAATGTTTTCCAAATCAATGGACAAGAATTTGTAATGATCTCTCCATCCATGTAAGCTGGAAAGTTTTAAAGTTATGCTAGGCCAAAGAAGTGATTTCATGAAAACTGGAAGCATGGAAATATATACAATTTTGTCTAAGAGCTACAGATTAATACAAAATATAGAAAATTCATGTCATTATTTTAGTGAGCCTTACTCTGCTGAAAAAAAATTGTCTGCATTTTTTAGGCAGTCTTTTCCAACAGAAAGTCTTTTCCACTGAAGTCTTGAATTACCAAAACTTTCCTGCGAACAACTAAAACTGGGGAAAAAAATCTTGAGAAAAAGAGCCTGACTTCTCTAAGGGAAAGTGAAGTTTCACAGTAAAACCTGAATACATCAGATTAAGAGCAAAGATTTGTTACTTAGGAAATACCATTAAGATGCCTCAGAGACAGTCTAGACTGTGTTCCTCATGCCCCATTGGCCTCCAGGTTGGTAAACACCTGAAGGTGTTGCTCCAGCAAACAAGTTTTCATTCAAGCTGAATCCTTAGAAAACAATTTCTAAAAAAGGTGACTTAAAAGAAATCCTGATACAATCTTTTAAAAGAATCATGAGATAAACTGTCATTACTTGACTATTTAGAAAAGAATAGTATGGATAAGAAGATTTTATGTACTAAGTAAATTTGTACTTTTAGCAAGCAGAATGGCTAAAATACTTTATAAAACACTTTCATTCACAAGCTTAGACTGGCTCAAATTCTACTTTTAGTTTCCGAGCAAAAAGGCCATTGATTTGAATGTAATAGAAGAGTGGCCAGATTCTCTGACCCTCTGAGCTGCTTACAAGTCCTCATACAGCCAACAGTCATCAGACATGCATCACCTAACCTAAAAGATCATCAGCTTAGCTATGGCTATGGCTTTCCAGCCCCATGGACAGCTCAGTTTCACCATTCAGATATTTCCAGAAATTGTGTTTACACTGTAAGGTCAGTGGAGCTGAGACCTGAGCATGCAACACCAGGTCTTGAAGCTTTCCTTCTTTCCTTCCTTCCTTGCTGCTTGCTTTCTTTGTCTAATGAGGACAATGAGGGAACCAGGACCATGGGACACGCTGTGAGATGCATACTGCTCACAGTACAGGTGAAGACATTAGTGAATTTCTTTTTAGAGTAAGGAAATGAGATAACACAGAACCATTTGCATTAGAGGTCCCTTTCTAGCTGAATCATGTTGACTTTGAAGGTGTTCCATGCCTGAAGATGAAGGAAAAATGCTCAAGAGCCACAGTTTAGCAACCAGTATGCTAAGCCTTCAAATGCAGAGGCAGTCTACTATAATAAACACTTTGGAGTTTTACAATAACCTGCATCCCAAGTAATCAGTGGAAAGCCTATCAAGACTTTCTGTAGAAATAAACATAATTTATCTCACTTGAGCAACTGTGAAATAGAAACAAAAGCTTAAAAAAAAGTAATAATATCACTATCATTTAAGAAAGGAGAGATGAAGTTCTCTCATATGATTATGACTTCTGTTTTTGGCAATCTTCCTGTCAGTGGTTAATAAAAACCAGCTCTTTTTCTTGGCAGTCCCATTCAGTGCTCTGTTTATGACCTGATACAATAGTTATATTAACATAATATTTTTAAACACAGTTGTGGATTTCCTCAATATTCACCTTTTAGCAGAGTAGGCACACAGACCTTTAGGAGACATGAACAGAAGCAAGAATTAGCTACTTTAGTGGCTGCACAAATGTCTAATACTTGTAATTTTAATGCTTAAACCTGGTCTGGGGCCTCCTTTTTGCATTAAAAAAAAAAACCAACACATTTCACACATCTCACACATTTCACCCTCTTCAGAACATGGCAACCCACAAAGAGAAAAAATGGATGCAATAATTACAAGAGGGACACAATTTTTTGATTAAAACAGCCAGGCAAATTTCATATTCTACTTAGTTTATCATTCAATAAACTGATATTTAAAGGGGGAGCAAGAAGCACCCAGTGAAGATGCATCACAGACATATACAGATACATTTGACTTCATACTTCATCCTCAGATAAACAGGCTGCCTATAGCCTGAGACCATCTGTCAGGACTCACTGGTGTTTTTGAGGTTTTTAAGGCAGGGTTTACAATAGCCAGCAAAAGCGATTAACATGTTCAGGGTGCTCTGTTTCTTTATCTGAGGAAGGTAAAAATTCCTTGAAAAGATGTAATCTGTCATTGTCAAGGAAAATATACCATGAGAGAATATCAGTAAGAAATGTCCCATTGCTTGGCATCTCTTTGCTTTTATGGGTTTGCTTTGGCACGGGAGGACGGCACTCAAGGAACTTTAATCCCATTTAAGAAAAATGTTATTTTTAGGATAAGCAGAGCTGGGTGCAATTTTTGCCCAGATGAGCTTACAAGGTTAATACTGCTCCATGAATATTTAACATTTCATATTTCCAGACTATAAAGCAGTATATAAAGCATAACTAAAATAACTATAAAGCATGACTAAATTGTATTACCCCATTTTACTAATAAAGAAATAGAACCCAAAGTTATTTCTGAGCATGGAGCTAATAGGAATTGTTTATCAATCTTTTTTATCCTAAGTGGATGATAATCAAAAAATGCTGTTATATTAGTGAAGTGAAGGATAAAGGAAAGATGCACAAGCTGATATTGACTGCACTAGCTCTGAAAGCCACAGTGGAATGGCTGTGTTGGGGGCCAATCCACTCGGGTCACAAAAGAGGGAAGGCTTACACTCCCTCACTGAAGCTTCAATTTGACTCTTTTGACCTCAAACCCATATAAGCAGCTTCACACAGTAAAGACCATGCTGTATAAATAACCTGGCTCACGCTGGCAAAAGGTTAAGGATGGCTATGCTCATTCCCCTGCAGCACTGCCTTGTGCTGACACAGTTTCAGATGGAGACTGACGCAGGAGAAAGTCCAGCTTTTTGAACTTGAGTGGTGCTGTGCAGATGCCACGGATGCAGTTAGTGCGTGACATGTGAGACGGAAGCAGGAGGAAAGGGCTTAGTGTGCATTCAGCCCTCACAGAAACAACAGGTCTTAGCTCTGCTCCAGACCACTTAGGAATAAACAAAATATGTGCAAGCTGCCTCACAAGCATGGAAGCATTTTCACTTTGGAGCAAAGCACCACTTCAGTTTTCCATAAATGATAAATAAGTCACCTCATGGATGTCTCAGTTTTGTTTGAGATATGTAAATTTATTGCCAAGCTAAAAGAGAAATTAACTCTTTTCAGTGTATTTCTAGCTGACATGGCACATGTCGCTATGTAATGGGGCTTCTTTCCCCTCTTCTCTCACTGCACAATCTCTAAGGACTCTGTCCAAAAGATCTTAGGAAATATTTTCACAATCTTCATTGAAAAGAAGAAGAAAACAACTGTTGCACAGATGTCACTAGTAAGACACAAGGCATTTCAGAATACCTCTTTGACTGAACCATGCTGAGGAACCATCACACGCAAGACCAGTGTGCACTCCCACCTTCGCTTTCAGATGGAAAGTCATCATCTTAGAGACACATTTTACAAGTGCAACATATGTTTATGGTGTTTGTAGAGGAAAATTTTTGTTATTATTCTGTATTAAATATCCAGATCTGTATTTTGTTATGAACAAATAAACAGTACTGCATCCCCATATGAATCTGTATTGGCAATGCAGTGGAGGATAGGATTTCTACTGCAGTTCTTGTAGGAAAGTGCAGGTTTTTTTTCAGAGGAGCTCTTCTCCCCCTCTCTATTTTTATTTTTTTGTAACACTGGTTTTCATGATGATTAGTTGCCATTAACTGGAAACCAAGACTGCCTTAGGGATGCTCTTTTTGTTCTGTTCAGCAATTAATAATTTCCATATCCTGATGGAGAATCCTAGCAGTAGTCTGTATCTCACAGCTCCATCTTACTGTGAGAAAGGTGAAGGAAAATTGATATAGAAGCCACTTTTTTTATGCAGTTAATGGCAGACTATTTTTTTTTTTTTTTATGGATTAACATAAGGAACTCATGAGTTTAAGCTGATTAATCTCATTTTAATTGAAAGGAAGAAAGAGGATCTAGGTTTACTAGATTAAAAGGAGAAAGACTCAGCAGAAAGTCCAACAATGACTTGGGGGATACTTAAAATAATTTAATCTGCTATGGTTTTGAAAGCAGAAAGAACACATTCAATTAACTATTCAGGACAGAATCTTTCGTTTCCTGATATCACTGCAGTAGATTCAAACACTATTCAAATAGAATTTAAATTTAATTTAAAATGAAGCAAGATAATAACTAATCCATTATTAAAATGGTGTTTTGAATAAAATGATATGGATTTTTTTAAAATTTGGAAATGTGCAGATATTGTCTTATTCACTCTTCAAATCTGCATGAATGACTGCCCAAAGGAGTCAATGAACAAAGACAGGGATGAAAAGTGAGAAGCATCAGATAAAAGTGTGAATTTAAAGTATTCTGTAAATTGTACCATAGCTGGATAGCTTTGGCTGTCATCTTGCCTTCCTGTCCTATTATTTTCCAGCCTGATGAATTGTTCCATAAGTGCACTCTAAGAAAAGACACTTTTTGATGGGCCATCATTGATTTAAGCTTTCTTAATAGCATCTGTGCAGTGTCTACATAATTCTGAGAAGCTCTGTTCTGCAATATACTGCTATTTTACCTACACATGCATGTCTTACAAAAAATAGAAGTACAGCTGAACACTATATTCCTTCAAATCTGGGAAAACTACCTCAGCAGAGAAATGCAGCAGTCCCATGGTATAACACAAGTCTATGGAAACTGCTCCACCATTTAACTAGCCCGGTTTATCATGTGACCTGATATGTCTAAATTTACCAAATCAGATATAAGCCTTTAAACACACATCACCCATATTACTTAAAAACTGACCCAGACAGCTTGCAGGTGTAACATCCTTTTTCAAGCAACAATAATGTATCCTAAAAAGAAAGGTTCTTTCTGTAGCCTTAAAACCCCCCACTATTCTGAAAATAAAAGAATAAGAGGATTAGAAAGGCAAAAGAAAGCCCAAGAAAATAACCCTTCAGTGTGCAGCTGCTTGCCTGGGCATTGTGATCTGCAGCTCCTTCAGATAATTTGTTGGCCTGTATGACCAGCCAAATAGTCACTTTAAAAGGATGTAATTTCTGCTGAAACAAGTAAGCATATACATTGGCAACAAATGAACTTCAGTTAAACCCCTAAAATGCATAAGTATTATTCCAATAGGTTATACTGAGATAGAAATTTTAATTTGCATTTCCTCCTTGGCACATTTAATAGCTATCTTTAGTGGCCATGGCAGAGTGCAGGGTAAAGATGGCTTACTAGGAGATAGCTATTCCTTCTCCAAACATTCAAGATTACTGCTTTGTCCCAACTCCCTCCCCAACTGCAATGAGAGAATAAGAAACTTCATACCACAGTGGCTGAACTAAACTACCACTAATCTTTTAATTGAAAAGAAATGATGGAGAGAGAGTAAATGACAAGCAAAACTAGAAAACACAGCTTCCTTATGTCCCTACAAAGTGTCTTATCAATCCACACCTCATCAGTAACTATAGTGGTATTAACTAGTGTGTACCTAATCTTTTATATTAAGAAAGAATACTGAACCCTTGAAGAGTGATTTGAAAGCTTGACCTGCACACTACAGCCAAAATCTTTCTTCACTTAAAGGGTAAGGGAGGTTGATAAATGTCTCAGAAACCCCTTGAGTGCTCCTGAGTGGGATGCAGAGCATCAGGCAGCCATGGCACTTGTCAGTGTCATTTCCCACCTTACACCAGCTGAGCATCTGCTTCCAAGTCTGGCAGGCAGTTTCTGGCTAAAACCCTCCTAGTAGGTCACTGCTCTTGACAAGCCACAGTCACAGGGTGCTACCAGGTGCATTAGGGCTCTGCTGGAGCCAGAGCAAAAGAGGTTTAGTTTATCAAGATAAATTACAATAGAACAGTAAAAAATCTTTATAGTTCACTGCCAACATAAAAACATCTCAAAAGAAGTAATAATTTTGTTAGCACTCTAGTGAAAATAGTATGACTTTTCAAGAGGTGCAGATTGAGCAAAAATGTTTGTGTTTTTTTTTTTTCCAGTAACTACATTATTGTTAATATATTTAAAAGAACACCGATTCTTTTTGGTTGCCTAGTAACTTTGTCTCTGACCTACAGACCTGTGATTTCATGAATGAAAATAATGGAAACTCCTCAACTCTGTTCCATGAGCACAACTTCATCCCGCAGAGGTGAGAGCAGTCACTGTGAAATGCTGCCCTGAATCCCTTTAGCACAGAAGGGCCTCTAGCGGCAAACACCGAGATCCAAAGCATCAAGCAAGTAACTGTGCAGAGCACAGGATAAAAAAAGGAGAAATTTAGTAGTGCTCGACTATTACTTTTCCCTCATTTAGCCACACAGGTTGTGTATATCCACAGTGCAGGAAATTAAGATTTACACTAGATCCAGTTTATATGAATCCTTGCTCCAAGGGCAGCTCTCCCATACCACAATTATGTATCAAATGAGATCTCAAATATCTGTGCCTTTAATGTCCACTCTGTAAAGAGTAAAAATACTTAGCAGGGCAATTCAGGAAAATTCCATTTTTTAGTGTGCAAAGGAAAACTTTTGGCACAAATATTTCATAGTTATACTCTAAACAGAAGTCCAACATATTATTTGTATGGCCAAAGAATTTGTTGCAGATTTTTTTCTAGGGAACAACTGTCACAAAATATATTTAAAAATAAACCTTTAGATGCTTTAATTTTGCAGTGTATTTAAAATGTCAGTAGAGTTTGAGCAAAGACAGCAGTACCCTCCTGGACATATCAGCACTACAGACCAGCAGATCGCAGGAAATTGGCTATTTAATTTATTTCAATGGTTAGAAAACTCTGAAGCCTAAAGAGTGAGGACCAGATTGACACTGAAACTCTCAGTTATTTGACAGCAGATCATTTTTGCAGCACTATACAATTAATGTGCCCATTATATAACCCCAAATTCTTGTGACACTTGCCTAGCTCTCAAAGGCCACTTGCTTCCTGCCAATCTTCCAAAACTAATAAGGTTCCTTCCAACAGCTGTTCAGTGCAGCTACACCTTTGACATACTGAAAATTGAAATCAATTTCAACATAAACACAGCATGTAAATAGTGGTGCTATTATGTGGATACATGTATTTACCCATTTGATTCAATTAAACTCTTTTTCCTCATTTTTTTAAAAAGTTGTCACTGACTTTTCAGCTTCAGTCTTACATCACATATTCGCATCTTTTAAGGCCAATCCTCCCATCTGCCAAAGAATCCACTAGAGATTTTTTTTTTCCTTTGGGAAAGTGAACAGAACCTCAAAATTAGGTTTGATATTACTGTGTGGAGCACCCTGATTCACATTTATTATGGACATTTTCCTCCTGACCACTTCGCATGTTGACAGCATTTTTCAGGACTGGGACCTCAAATTATAGATGGTTGGCTAATGCACAGGGAATATGAATACAGTAAAATTGCATTATGATGGGAATAGTGTTTTTACTTAAAAAGATGAAAGAAAATATTTTTCCTTTTATTTCCTAACTTCCCGTAACAGTATGAAAAATGTTGAATAGAATAATAAAAAGTTTAAGCAACAATTTATTTATCTGAACTAGCTTTCCTAATTCTTATACACTTCTGGTGTATGTCACTCAGCTTTCTCAAAATTTATCCAGACCACCTTAACTGAAGAACACCCACTGAGCCTGAGAAAAACGCTTGTATATTTAATTACAGAAACTTACTTTGCAGTCTTTCACTGACACCCAGTGGTCAAACAGAGAGGGTTTTTTTTGTGGGAAGAAAAGCTACAGCAGCCAAGCACAGACTCAGTACATCTCAGCAGAGAGGATTTATCTCGTAACAGTTAACAGTTTTTTGATTAACTGCATAAGAGCACATATGAAACTTAAACTTAGCCTTGCAAAATCAGCAGGTTAAGTTCTGTGCTTTGTTCCAGTTGGACAATATCTAATTCAATAGGAATTCCTAAGTCAATAGGAATCACAACGAAAGAAAGAATCTAGTCCTAGGAAAGGATGTGGTTTTTTTCCAGGCTTGTTCCTTTTTTCTTGGCCCATAGTACCAAACATTAACAATCCCACCACTAAAAAGGATAAAAAAAAAAACAACCCTTCAAACAAAAACAAAATGAAGAATCAACTTAAAGTGTGATTATTGTTCCAGATTTCTGACTAACTTTTGTTTATATATTGCAGAACCATGCTTCCATTAAAAACAAACAAACAAACAAAACAAAACAACAAAAAAACAAAACACAAAAACCCACCCAAAAGGCCCTTGCTGGCCTCTTCCTACATGTTAAAGTAAGATAGTTGATCAGCTAAGATTCAGCCTTGTGTAAGCACTGCAGCTGGCTTTGATATTAAACAGAGCTAGACATTAACACATAGACAAATCTGAGTTATTCTGACCTTCAGCTCATTTCCAAGTCTCTGATAAACAAGGAGCTTAAAAACTCCCTCTTCACCCCTCTCCCTTCACAATGTCCAGGCCCAGGCTGCTTTTGCTTTTCTCCTCAGGGGAGGCACCAAGCAGGCAGGACTGTCCACCTCCAGCTGGTGACAGGTAACCAGTTTTGTGGGAGAAGAAAGGAAAAGGAATCAAAGCAATGCTTCTCTTCTTCCCTGCAATCTCTGCTCTCTGCAATAAAATATTCTGGCACAAAATACAGAGCTCCCCAGAAGAAGCAGCCAACTACACCACAATCATATATTCTGCATAGTGATGCTGACATCAGCAACATCATCACTGCCATTCACAGCTCTGGCAGACTGCAATGAAAAAGCATGAAGCGTCAGGCTTTCATACCAAAACCTCTGGAACACATCTGTACTAGCACAATTTGGCAAAAGGATAACCAAGAAAGCCTTCTGGCAGCACAGAAGTCCTAATGAATGGTGGGTGTGGATACACAGCATGTTGTTGAGGAACAGTACAGATAAATAAATTATATATATATGTATAACAGAAAAGCCCAATGAATTATCCATCTCTATTGTAAAGGCAGAGTACTAGTCCACACCTTAGTTCAACCCTATTTGCTTAACTTTAGTGGGAAATTATTAAAGCATCTGCTTAATCACTTAGCACACTTTGCAAAAGGGCTGTGGCTGTTCCCCCCTCTCTGATGTGGTTCCTCAGGGTTTCAGCTCCATTATCACCACTAAACACCATTCACTGTTACTGTGAGGCAGCAGGGGAAGTAGACAGCTACATGAGGAGAGGATATTCAATGGATGGGTGAAAGGCAATGCTATTTTTAAACTATGCTGCCCACACTGAGCATGGCTGATTTTTAATCTTTGGTTTTTCCTCCATGATTGACGAGCCTGACACCAAACCAATACCCCATCACATCGCCTCACAGAGTGGGTGGCAGGTTTGGGGCAGCAGGAAGCAGTAGAGAGTAACAACATCTGCTGCAGATGTGCAGTTGGCAATTTGTCAGCTACCAGCACTCTGGGAACCAGCACACAGCTAAAGCAGTAGCTGAACCAAATGATGAGAGGTTCATTTTTTTTAATTTTTTTTTATTTTTCTTTTAAATGAACATGTAGACTAGCAAACCACCTTGAACTTTCAGTACTGTGTCCTCACACAGTATTATATAACTATTATGTAAAGTGTATGCAATATATTGAAGCAACAAGAAGAAAAGTAATAATGCAAATAAAGAAAGCACTTAATTCTATTACTAATTCATTATGTTACATAAACTTACTCCATCTGCATCTTTCCAGAATAAAGATCACATAAACTAGTTTTGTCATGATCTCCAAATGGGGAACACTAGGTTCCAAAAACCTGCTATTGCATCAGAAATGGAAAGAGAACTACTTTTAAGGACGTCAAACACTAATTCATATGGCAAAGTTCTGCTGAGATGTCCTTTCCTTCCTCTCTTGCAACACTGGGATGTACAGATGAGTAAAAGACTAAACAGTGAACCAATAGCATAGCACATAGATTTTTGAAACTTTAAGGAACTTTATTAATGCTTTTACTTCAACTTTTTACATACTTTAGGACTTAGAACCCTTGCTTAGATCTCTATATTTATGCAATTTATAGATAGCCTTCTCAGTAGTGATTGACTTATTTAAATTTGACTTTTTAAGTCAAAACAACAGGCTCTGCTCTCAGATTTTTGAGACTGCTAATAGCTCATCACTCGCTCATCTCCATTTGGAGCAGGTACAAATTATCATGTAAGGATAACCATCTGGGGTTTTTTACCTTTTATAATATATAGTTTTCAAAACATGTAAGCAAACATACTCAATGTGCAACATGCCAGCATAAAGACTTCCATTAACAGGACATGAGATAGTGATGATTATAGTGCAAGATTCTCCATCCCTCATCTTCCTATTCTTTCACAGCTAAAGGACCCACCTGCATTATCCACACTACAAATGGCAGACTTTTAGCAATTTTGTTGAGGCTAGATAAAAAACCGAGCTGGAAATAGGGTGCATTTGCAACAGAAATCTCCAGAATAGCTGCAACTATGTGGAAAGAAAGATTTAGCAGCATCTTACAAAAAATATTCTGAAAGAAAGAAGGGGTTTAACTGTTACTTTGGTGAGAATGATACTGGGTTGCATTCAGGTAATTTATGTGGTATTTCCCTTTTCTCTGAGGTATAAGAGGAAGATTATTGAGAAAATGTGCACAAACACACAAAAAAATAGCATGTCTTGTTACTGTGTTTTTAATGAAGTTACTACCGGGAACCTCCTGAAATCATAAGATATATATCTGTATTTAAATTTTGAAAGATAAAGACAGATCAATATTTCTATTTTTTGAGATATCACTATCTAATTATATCTTACAGACCCTAGGAGAAAAAAGTCAGAAGTTAAGGGTTTAGACATAGAAGCTACTTAGAAAGCTTCACAGCTTTGCTTTAAGCAGTAAGACAGAGATACTATTTTCCAGAAAACTCTACTCCAAAGGAACTAATGAACTTTAAAAATTCTACCCATTATTTTCTACTATTCTACTAATATAGCTCTGAAGAGACAAACTAAATCATTTTCTTCTTCTGTTCCTGTTATAGTCAGAAATATTACTTTTTTTTTCTTGTGTTTCTTAGCTCAATGCAAAGTTCAGTTTTTCCAACTTCAACTTAAAGAACAGATAGACCCTTTCCCCCCCACAATGCCCCCCCCAAATGAAGGCCTTCATACTTCAGCATTTCTCACTTGTTTATCTTGCCCTTTATAAAAGATTAATGAGATAAATAAGTGATGCAGTTTGGCTGCTCTTCAGCTGAACTCAGAGACATGAAGAGAGAGAGCACAAATGGTCTCGAAAGAAGAAAGTGCTTTTAGACTATAGAAATAATTATCATTAGTTTTATTTCCTATCATCTGCTGAATCAAAAAGCTGCTTTACTCAGGATGATGAATGAAATTGTGGAAGGGTGAGCCACTCTGAGACTTGTGATAAACCAAATTAATCTAAATATTTTTATTCTCATCTTCAAGAGTCTGAGGCTCATAGGAGAGATGCTGCTGTCCTGCAGAATACAACATACTAACACTCTCTCTGTAATTTCAGATGAAGTCAGGGTAAATCTTTGTCTGCAGTCTCAGAACTGTCACTGAATTTAATTTTCATCAGAACAGTTTCCTTCATTTCTTTTGTATCCTTGATTAAGTAACCTAGATTATGGTTCACAAACATCCTACTGTTATTCACCTGCACAACAACTTCTGATTTCAGTTGCAGGCCTTCCATTTTTGTGAGGCTAATGCTCACAAGCACTACACACTGTAATAACTATGTGTGCAAATTATTGAGGAAGAACTACATACACAATCATTGTGTTAGCAGACTAAAGCACGGACACATTTCAGAAAGCCAAGTATTCTGGCTTTCTATGTAAGTGGTTCACATTTAAAAATATTGTTTTGAATATTTACAAAGGGCAACTAGATATAAGCAAATAAACCCCAAATTCTGGGGGGTAAAAAAATAAAAAAATAAAAAAAGCAAAACTGGCCACATGAATGTGCACTATGGCTGAAGCCCTAAATGTCATGTTGCTCTCACTAGTCTGTAGACATCTGGCCTTTCTGAATGCTGGGGCAGCCTAACCCTAGCAAGTCAATGGAGCTCTGCCAGTTCTTAACATATCTGGCCTTTTGAATACATTTATTTTCTCACAACTGTTGCAAAATTCAAGAACTACTCAATGTGATTTGACAAGAAAAATCAGTGTTCAAATGGTCAGAGCATCAAATCACAGTGTGAGCTTTCCAGAATGAAATTTAAAAAAAACAACTATGAGATGGCTAAATTTTGGCTATTCATGAAGGTACACTGTAAAGACTTAACATTTCAGCTTTTGGTCTAATCAGTTGTAAAGAAAATTAAACAAGGGTAATTCACAGATTCCTGTGTAGCCTATCTGTTTACCAATGAGATGAAGTCTTTGCATTTACCTCATCCTGGGGATATGGGAAGGTAATATAAAGGTGCCAAATAATATGTTTAATGTTTGCCTTACATTACATACAATTGAGTGGTAAGACAATTGTATGTAATGAATGGCTGAATACCAGTTCTTCTGATAAGAGACTGAAGGCTTTCCTGGAGAAAACCCTGAGTGGCCTGGTTTGATCCCAGAACTGGCCCCACTCAGGGCAGGGAGCTAGAATAGAGACCTCCCAGAGCCCTTCCCACCTTGATGACTCTGCAGTTCTGTGATCAGGTTGCTTTGAACAAAATACTTACAAGTTGCTTATCAGTGTATTAATTTGTGCTTAAACTGGAAATCTTACCTTGAACTGTTGGACACTAATTACCTTCTAAAGAGTGAAAAAGTACAACGTAGCTTAATTTGGTTTTTCCTAAATATGTAACTATAACTTACATTTGTGAACCAAATCCTTGCACCAAATCATACCAAGAGTTCTATTGAAAAGCAAAAAAAATCCACACATACAGGCAAATAGAGTGAAAAGTTAATCCAAACAGTGATGCCCTTGGCTGCAATAACCATTAAAATCACAATATTAATGAAGCCTTATGTTTGATGATTCAAATTTTCAAGAGCATTTTACTCATCATCACTCAGAATATATGGGTCTTCCATAACAATGATTGAAATATCTCCAAACTGACAAAGTAACATCAGTGTCCAAGTATTCAGATACTTGAGCATGAGTTACAGGCAAGTGCCACAAAAACCTAAGTAACTACTTACGTATGCCATTGTTGTCATGCATGCAGCATTTGCAGAACTGGAATCAGTTATCAATACTTTCCTTCTAACTACAAAAATGTAAGCACTTCAAAGGGAATGATTAATCACTTGCTGTGGGACGAAAGCTTAGGAGGTATGATCAGACATTTCCTGTACTGATTGAACAAAAAAAAAAAAAAAAAAGAGTAGCATGATTCTCTTTATGTGAAACAAACATGGCAGGCCTCCACAGAAAACATGCCTTATGTGAAAAGAATAGTTTAATGTGCTTGCCAGTAGGTCTGTTTTAAAGAAAGAGGGGAAAAAATTTCCTATTTATTTTTTTTCCTCACATATTTTCTCTTTCAACACAACATAGAGACGTCAGATATGGGCTTAAAGGAAAAAGCACAGTCCCTCTATGCATTAACACTGCATGAGATAGGGCTTACACTGTGTGGAAGCATGAGATTTTGTGTGGATCCTGAGATGTGGACTAAAGCTTTTACTAAGGATGTTTTAGGTGATATGTGGTATCCATTACTGTCAAGACTGATACTTGAGTATGGTCAAACCAGAGACCCTGACTCCTATGTCCTCACGTTTTTTGGCTCATCCCAGGCAGGATAGGGGAGGAAAGGACCCTCCTGCAGAAGGAACAGGGCAGGCCAGAAGGCAGATTCCAGATTCCTCCATACCTTACCAAGCTCCTGCAGTAGCTCCTACAGCTTTAGGCAGGCGAAACATCCCCCCTCAAATAAAACCATTGGCTTTTCTATTCCTTTATACCTCTTCTTTCCTCTGCCTGTTTGAACACAC
>JANHGL010000552.1:54316-68878 GCA_024611195.1 Ceyx melanurus
AACATCCCCCCTCAAATAAAACCATTGGCTTTTCTATTCCTTTATACCTCTTCTTTCCTCTGCCTGTTTGAACACACATTGATGACATTATCACTAAGTAACACTGCTAAACTAAACTTCCAAAATGAGAACTGCTCAGAACAATGCCTGTAGTAGATGTGAATTATTATCTATGCCACCTTCTTAGAGTGCCTGTACACTATGG
Organism: Ceyx melanurus; assembly: GCA_024611195.1. NCBI lineage: Eukaryota > Metazoa > Chordata > Aves > Coraciiformes > Alcedinidae > Ceyx > Ceyx melanurus. Next base: position 54,522 of record JANHGL010000552.1, read on the forward strand.
ACATAAGTTTCGGCAGAGATTTCAGAGACTCAGACCGCAGGCAGCGAGAAAGCAGAGCCCAGATCGGCAAACTTTGAGACCAGAGAATTGTTTTTTCTTTCCCTTTCTTTCCTTTTGAATTAGAAGAGCTTTTCCTCAATTCAGGGAAACCTGTAGGAACTAGTTAACGGCTAGAAAATCTCGGCGTCTCTCATGGGAACAGCCAAGAGGGTCACGTGGTGGGGGCGTTACCAGGGCTAACCACGGAGATTTAAACGTGTTGAAGCTGGAATCACCTCTCAGCCCATGGGCAGCAAGAAAGCAGAGCCTTCTCCCTTGCCTTTGGCCTTGTTGTTGTGTGAGAAGGAAAAAGACAGTTGAACTAGCTGCCATCTGGTCTCCATCAATATGGTCTCCACTTGGCACAAGAAGGCTGTGCTACTGTCAGCAATCAAAATCAATGTGGGAATTCAGAGATTGCACAAAAGGATGTGGGAGTGCAGCTGACAGGCTGCAGAGAATTCCACAACCTCTTCCTTATCTCTCAGCAGAGCTCTCATTATGGCCGTGTGCGGTGTGAGCAGGTAGATGATCTGCTCAGCTGAATGGCCCAGCTTGAAGATGAGGTTTTGAGGCTTCAAGCTGAAGTAGAAAGGCTCAGAAGCATTACTGAATATGAAATTGAGATTGACTGCTGGAGCAATGCTCTGTGCTCCATTCAGCAGACAGATAATACCCAGGATCAAGAGGCGCCTCTATCCTGCCTCACTCAGACAAGTAACAGAACCCTAAGTAAAGAGGTTGAGTAGAGGCAAGTTCATGGGCATGGTAGAAGGTGAGCACCACCTGTGCTGCCGTCCAGTGTGACCTGGACAGGCTGGAGAGCTGGGCAGGAAGAAATTTAATGTAATTTAACAAGAGCAAGTGTAGAATCCTTCATCTGAACATATCATTACACGCTTAAAAAATTAAAAAAAAACACAATTCAGGTGCCTATAAACATTGTTTACAACAAAATAACCTCTTTTTTACTGTTTTACATTACTTTCATATGAGATTATGCATTATTTAGAAATTAATATATAAGTGGGACATAAGTGAGAATCAACAAACCAGAAAACTTAACACAAGGTTACAATTAATTTATGATTGCTCTTTGTTGCCAATTTTCCCCAGTTACTGTACTTTCTCTTCCAAATATTCCCTGTTTTATTCCCAGTAGGGTAATTTCTGTGTTCATCTTCACCAGAACACTACAGTTCTGTTTAAAAGCCAATATTTTTTGTTCTGGGTCTTTCCTTCTTTACTTTGATGCTTCTTTCATAGTTTTTGTCTAGATTACCATTCATTTCAGTGCTGCAGTGCTATTCTGTAAGAAATCCCATGAAGAAACCTCCATTTAGCACATGTTGATTTGACTCACAGGGCAGTTTTGGTGCATGTAATTCCTGCCAGAGAAGACTAACGGGTACATCTACATTAGTGTTTCAGCTGGACTAGAAGTGTGGTTTTAAAGCCAGTCTCCTAATCATTACCAGTTACCATGCTTTGGTTCACTTTGCAGAGGGTCTGTGGAGTACATAAGATGTATTCCTTTCAGATTAAAAGACATAGAAAGATGAGCTCCAGCAAACACCCCACACACCTGCCAAACAGCATTTAGTACATAGGACCAGACCAGACCTAAAACAAAGCAACTGCCACACACGGACAGATCTAGTATAGGCTTAATCCACACGTTTGTTCTATGTATATGCTTTTACAACTACAATAATTGCTAATTAGGTAGGCATGATCCAGAGAATCTGACCTGTGTTTGCACTAAACATGCTACAACCTAAGTCATACAGGTTCAAGAGAGTATTTGATCATTTAGGCAGCTCTAAATCATATGCTGAGTGGGAATACTCAGACCAAGGGAATAGGCTCAGTTAAACCCAAATTATAAAATAAGCCTCATAGAAGGCAGATGTAGGGGGGAAACCTCAGCCTTACTTGCTCTGATCCATTGATCTGCTCCTACTGCTCTGAGTTACTTGAAACACAGACAAAGGCCATGCCGTTCTAACAGTTCACAGGTCTCTGTGTTGCCATCTGTGAACTAGTCCTTCAGGGTAACTTTTCAGGATCATCTTTCAAAAGCCACACTCTTCTGCCTAATAGCTACTCATACCAGATAATGGTAAATGTATATAAGCAACAGCATGTACCAGTAAATAGAAGCATGAAATGACATGCTTTCTTATTGTGTGGCACTCACAGTTAAGTTACAAGTTTGTGTAATATCACATTCTAAGTATCCTCCCTGTTTAGTCTTTCAGTACAATAGTTTCCCTTTGCAAGTTTTCTACCTTGTTTGCTTGATGCAGATAAAGACTAGTAACTGTTAGGGTAAGGTAGGAGGGAAAATTATTTGGTTTCTGTCAATCAGGCTTCATGTGTATTTGTGAGTTATTTGATTTACTTTCTTTCCTCATGTTAGTGTTTCAGACGTTTTAATCTCAACCATTACATATGTGACACAATTTATCTTTTATTACTTGCATGTGAATGGTTTTGATTTCTTTTAAAGCAGTTGCACTGGAATTCTTTTTATGAATAAACCAGGGTGTATGACTAATTCTTGATCTTTATGGTGTAACGGAGTGGCAAAGGCTATAAGGAGGGGAACAAAACCAGATCCATCCACACACTCCATTCTGATCTGCCAGCTGTGATACATGGCCATGGTTTGCCAAAGGTTAACACACGTAATTTCCAAAGTAGGAGCAAACTGCACCACTTGAGCCACACGGATTATTCTTCATAGTGCTGTTTTCCCAACCCTTCTTCACTATTTCCCTACTTCTTTTCACTTTCTACTTCTCTGACTTCATCCTCTCAGAGTTTACTCAGGCTAGGTCATCTTTTACCCTTGGGGTTAGATATCATAAGCAGGTGAAGCATGGATGCACTATTAACTTAAGATTGTACCCTGTAAAAAGAAGAATATGTCACCTAAATGAAGTAGTTCTGTGCCAACCCACATCTGTCCTCTATATGCCCAGCGCAGACAAACAGTATTTAAAATATCCATACAGGTGCTCAATTCCCTTTGTAAATTGCTCTCAAAACTTAGTGACACCCATGGGAAACAGCAAAACCTGTGATCACAGAGTACCTCAGTGGTGCTTCTGGTGTGACTACCTAGTGCTCCTTCAGGTTGACTAATTAATTCCAACAAGGATGCCAGTGTGGCAGCCTGCTTTGGTCTGCAGAACTGTTATTTTTGCTATGAAATACATTTGTCATACTAACAAAGTCAGTACTTTTGCTGAGAGAAACCTGACAGCGATTTCTATGTAGATATTTTGGTTTAGTATTGATAATATTTTCATTAATTTAATAGCAATTTCAACAACAGCAAGACTGTTGGCAGTAAACCATATTCAATATGGCAGTACCATACTCAGTATTTGTATTGGCAGTAAACAATATCTAGTTAAGGACTGTGCATCACCTTGTTAGAAAAAAAGAATAGGCTCCTAGTCAGACATATGACAGAGAGCTTCAATATGAAAATCATGAAAACACTTATAAATTGCCAAATACTGATCACCAGCAGCTTGAGTCAGGGGGGCTGACAGAACAGAGAAGGTCCCATCATTTAGGGGAAAGACAGGATCTCAATGGAAAAAAATATGAATATTCTTTTTCACTGTAGCAGAGACTCACAAAGACTGAAGTGGTGCACAGCCCCACTGCATGGTTAGAAAATCCTGAACCAAATAGTTGCCACATCTCCTCTGTGGATGGATGATGAGGCTTTCTGGCACTTCTTGATATATTAGATCTGCTACTAAATTTACTAAACCTATTTTACCTTTGACCTGATCCTCATCATTTCAACCCCTTTCCCTGGCCCTTTCTAGAAAATAAAAACCACTTATTTTCTACCTCATTCCCCCTGATCTGCAACCCACCAACCCCCACTGTTTCTTCTCACATTTTGTGCCTGAGTAGAGAGCATGGTCAGAGGCAACCATCTGCATTCCCTAATGCCAGAAGTAAATTCAGATTTTAAAACCTGGATTAAAGGTTAGAATTCAAGTCTCTAGAACCAATTCTGTTAAGTAAATAGGTTCATATCTTTGCTAATATGAAAGGGGAAAACATTGCCAAAAAGTTTCAAGATGAAATAAGTAAATAACTAAATCATTCTTTTCAGTGAATTTACTGTTTATTCCTCTAATTTAGCCTGATTTCCAGACTCAGGAAGTCACAACAGCTCCTGCCCACACACCTAAGAACACACAGCAGCATGTGAGAACATAACCACATGCACAAACAGACAATTCTACAAGCATAAAAAAGCAACCCTTTCCCATCATTCAAAAGCTCTGTTGCCTACTTCTGCACTGAGATGCCTTCCACTGTCCACACTACCTTTTTTTCCCCTAATACAGCACTGATTTATTGCAAAGGGACAAAATGACCCCAGTCCACTGCAACCTACTTTGTGTTCCCCCATTCAGTGGGGCTGGCATCTCCAGGAGAGCCTTAGGGAGAGAGACTATGGCACCACTAGCTGGAAGGAGCTGGCTAAGCCATAGGGTACAGATAAATGTTTCCCCCAAGAAGACAGAAAAAACAGGGCTTGAGTGGATTCTTTGTGAAAAAGTCATACCAGTGTTGCTCCATTCAAACCTTCATGTCAAAAGTTGAGTCCATATGCCCAGTTGTGAAAATACTGCACACATACAGGCTGAAACACCACGTGGATATATTAAGACTCTGCAGTATCAAGTTAACTGCAGATACTTTGACTTACATGTTCAGTTTTATGTATAACTTATAAAAAGTAAAGTGAAAATAACACCTTCGTGTACAGTCAAGACCTTGCTCATAACAATCTATGAAAAATGTAAACTCACATAGGTATTATTGACTGTAACAGAAGTGCAGAAAGTAGTTTCTACTTCTTATCATCTGTTATAAACATTTCAGTTGTTTCAAAATATTTTTCATTGCATAACGAGAGATGTGAATGTAAAATTTTCCAAAGGAAAAAGGTTCCTAAGTAGTTTTCAGGAACATTAGGTAAAGCTGCCCACTTCCATGATCCCAGGAATAGCTGAAGAGCCAGTTAAAGGATGCATTTCAGGAAAGGTACACATGTTCTCCAAACTAGTGAAACATTTACAGTGTGATGGAAATGCCTGTGACAGATTACAAAATTCAGCTCATTTGTTCAGAGACTTCAGAAAAAACACAGGATGCAATTACTAAAGAAAGATAAGTACTTTTTTGCACCTTTTTTCAGCACAGTGCCTTGGAAAATGTAGATATTTAGACAAAACAGTCTTGTATTTTCTTGTCCAGTGTTTGTTTCATTTGATCACTAATGGGTCAGGTGTAGTGAATATCTCTTTTTACATGTTATTTCATAAAAGCTTTGACCTTGGAGCACCTGTTAGAGTTGGTTAAAGTTCTTTCCCCTGGACACAAACTCTCTCAGCTGCTAGTAATTAGAAAAAACAAAGCAGAACTACCATATGGACACAGGCCCTGAAAGAGGGGAATGCCAAAGAAAGCAGCACAAATTTTACAAGGATTCATGTCATATTTTTTTTCCCTTGGCAGTACAACCTTAGAACATCAGGGAGAATGCCAGATACTCCAAGTGTCAAGCAAACAACAGAAAATTGCTACAGGCCTTCTAAGCTGTGATTATAAAAGGCAACACCTAGAGGAAAGCCATAATTATGTAAAACAACTAGGCTTATAAATATGGAGAGAATTTCAAGAGGTAGTTGATGAGAGTCAAAGCCCAGAAACCTACAATGGTTCATTGAACTAAAGCTATTCAAAAATCATTTTGAGTTTTAAAAGTAGTTAATAGCATTTATTATAAACTTTGTTATTACTCCAAACTACCCTGGAATCTTGTTGCACTATATATAAAATCATCTGAGGAACTAATGAATCCCTTCAGTCCTGCTATATAAGGAAAGAACTCAGTAATGGCAATTGCATAGACCTGAACTTGACTCCTCTATTTCTGAAGATCATAAAGGAATCAAAAACTCTATCAGGGCAGCAGCAAAGCCACTGAAATGTTGTGGGTTTTTTTTCTCAGGAGTACCTTATTTTCGCACACACGAGTGAGCTGTCAAGTCATCTCTCTGTTGCTGATTTTGCTTGAAAATGGAAGATTGTTCACACAGAGACCAGGATAGGGCCATTACAGTGGCAGTTGATGCTACCACTTTATGGCCAATACTGCGTCTCCTTCTTTCAAAGAGTTTTTGTGCTTCTGTCATGATAATGGTTTCAATATTTGCTTAAATTTGTTTAAATAACTTTACCAAAAAAAGAGAAAGCAAGAAAAAATACAACCTTTTGTAAATGTATAACAGATGCACTAGTGCATGCCGGGATGAATGCAGAACAGACTCAGACCTGTCATCACGCTCCTCACAAGTGCATTCTTTCCCCAGCTCACGTGGCCTACACCTGGGATACACTGGCAGGGCAGCTTGTGAGGTTCCCAGGTTCAAAGCAAATGCTTATACCTTTGTTCCTGACTGCAAGTCCTTTTAACTTTAACCTTTTTTCCTCCCTGTCATCAGTGGTTTTTTTTCTCTAGTAGCAGCTCTGACTCTATACAGACTTGTTGGGGTTTTTTTAATCGATTTTTTTTAAATAGTATTCAGAATACCCATCAAAACAAAATACACATACTAGAGACAAAAGTTCTATAAAAGAGACAGTTATAGAAAGTTAAACGGGTGGAAGTATGAAGTTTCTTGGCAATCTCTGGACATTTGTTACATTGAATAAATACAGACTTTAAGAACTTGTGAAAAGTCAGAAATTTATTCTCATTTCTGTCTTTTCTCACAGAAATAACAGTGATTTCTTCAATCAGATTCAGCAGCACTGAGGAGTAAGAGCCAATGATCCATCTCCAGGATTTTTTAAAAAGTGTTAGACTAGTGTAAACTGCACAGGCCTTCAGGCATCAAAGTGACACTGATGAACAGTGACCCATCATTGCAAAAATGTGGTAAAATATCATTGAACCATAGAATCATAGAAATGTCTGGGCTGAAAGGCACCTCTAGAGGTCATCTAGTACGATCCCCCTGCTGAGAGCAGGGACATCTGCAACTAGAGCAGGTTGCTCAAAGCCTTGTCAAGACCCACTTTGAATGTCTCCAGGGATGGGGCCTCAACCACCTCCGTGGGCAACCTGTTCCAGTCAGTGCTCCACCACTCTCATGGTAAAGAACTTCTTCCTTATTTCTAATCTAAATCCACCCCTTTCTAATTTAAAACCATTGCTTCTTGTCCCTTCACTACAGGGCTTTGTAGACAGGCTTTCTCCAGTCTTTTTATAAGCTCCCTTCAGGTACTGGAAGGTGGCTATAAAGTCTCCTCAGAGCCTTCTCTTCTCAATGGACAGGGTAGTTCTCCAGCAATTTAGGATGGACATATGTTTTGCTCTCAATATTCACACTATGCTTGATCTTACTCCCTGAGGAACTGGAAGAGAATTTACAGTCTCCAGGTTTTCATTAAAAGCTAGACCAAGATCTTAGTCAACTGAGCTTTCCAAAGACGTCGATTTTTGTTCAAAAAAATTTTTTTTGTCCAAAAAGGGGTGCTATTACAAACTTCAGCTTCTCTTAGTGTGAAACATTGCAAGTCATGCAATGTACTCCCTACATAAGAAAACCTTAATGATCTGAAACAGTTGCAATCATTCTGCCTACAACCAAGACTATGAGCCAAGGACAGAAATGCCAAAAGAGGGCTGCCCAAGTTAAACAGGATGTGGTAACAAGTACTTACAGTATGCTTACTTTTTAACTTGGTGTCTGAGAAGGTGGTACTAACTACTGGTGTAGCCTAAAGCAACCGTGAGTGGTGCTAAAGCCAGCAGGATGCTAGCCCACTGAATTCCTACCATTAACACCACACAAAAAATGTCACAAAACATCACGGGCATATGCTCATGTGCCTGAACAGAATCTGCACCAATTTTCATTCTCTACCTCTGCCCAGAAAACTACAGACATTAGCAAGTGCTCAGCAACCCAGATTATTGAAAACTTGAACTTGACTGAATTAAGCATAACTGCAAGCCATGTAATGTATGAGAGAATATGAAGTAATCAATATTGTATCTCTGCTTGATTCTGCCCAGCCAAACCCATCATACCAGTTTAGTACAAGACTTAGCTCAGCCCTTGCTTTTCCTCTCTTCATTATGATGGGTCACCCTTTTACACTTGACCAACTCAAAAGAGGTATTGTACTGTGTACAGGTAGAACTCTACTCAAATATAAACACCTACATCTGGTATCTAAACATACATTTCTAGTATCTGACTGATAAAATAATTCTACTTGCGTTTTTAACTATGGTTTAAATGTGTTTCCCTCCCAGAGTTTCTCTCTCCTTAGACAACAAAGTTCCCAATAAAGGGCGCTAGTTCTGTCCAGGCCATAATTCTACTTTGAAATATGTTACTTTTACTTAATTAGGTGCTGAGTAGAAATGCTTTAAGCAGACCATGACCATTCATTTTTTCAATGGAAAATTAATACCTGGATGGCAGATTTTCAAGGTAAAAAAGATGGCAAGAGAGTTATGCTACTTAGCTGGTGTAAAGTTAGCATACCATTTTGCTAACATTGTCAGAAAGGTCCAAGATTTTAATGTCTGAATGAGGCCAGTATGAAACAGATCTTTTCAGAACCTTAAGATGTTAAATGAGTCAAATGACCACAGAGTTTATGAACATATTTCCCCCCCTCAACTGTTTTTTTAGTGCTTTAATACTAGAGTGCTCACTTGTTGGGTTTTTCTTGCTTCTGCTTTTGCTGTCTCCTCATTCTGTGTCCACAGCATCAAGCGCATACCTTGCTATTCAATCTCCCTTGATTCATATTGCTCTTAATCCATTATTTAATAGCAACAGGAAGAGTGTCATATCACATCACAACGAATCCTCAGCAGATTCTGAGAACAACTGAGATAAAACCAGATTGCCTCTCTGGTGAGAATACCATCTAAAAATAACAAAGATGCTACATATTTATGTTCGCAAGATCTGGGAAAAGATTTATATCTTATCTTTAATTCAGCAAGATTTGACTGCAGCCAGTCAATAGCCTAGATGATTTATTATTTATTTACTTATTCCCTACAATATGTAAAACCCTCATGTTCTTACACTCTGTTCATTTCTGTATCTTACTTGCCAAATTTAATAATAATGAACCCATGTAAGTTTAGTGATTATGTTCATAGTAGCTGTTTAATTTTCCCCATAAGAGTGCTTCTTGAAAGTCTTTATTCTGAAAAGCATAATGGCAGTGCTTTGGATTAAATAAGCCAGATCTTCAACTATGGAAGGATAATTTTGTTTCACTCCAGTGGGACAATGTTGTTCAAAAGCCAGTTCCTCTGATCTAGGGGATCTTCCCTGACTTCATCTCTCCTGTTGGACTTTTCCACTTTGTAATTAAATATTCACTGGGTAAGAGGGAAACAAAGCATAAAGAAGAAGGGAAAAAATAAGCCCTTTGTAGAGGTTCCAGTCCTCCAGTCCAAGGAATATTTAATTATATAGTCAAAGTGGAACTACTTCTCTGGAGAGGCTGAGAGAGTTCCACCACAGTGGTTATGGTCCAACAGAAGAAGCAGACAGAGAAAACCTAGTGTATTAATCTCAACAAAGAAAGACATTCCTGCCTATCTGTTTCAAACAACATCTATAATTATACCCACTACATGAATTGAGAAGGCATAGTTGATTAGAAGCTTAATTGTCCCTAATTAGATGTTTTGTACTTCTTTAAAATCATGGTTCTATTCTAACATTCTTGTAGCTATCAAGGAAGGAAAGCAATGTGAAATTAATCAGATTTAATGCACCTGCTCCTGTTAGAGATACAGTACATTTGTTGTGATGATTTTGTCCTAAATTATGTAACACAAGCTTTTCTAATCTTTAATAAAGTTAACAGAAGCCTGAGGGGGAGGTACCTTAAAAAGAATGTATTGCTAACAGAAGGGAGATTCTTAAAGTAAGGTTGATTAAGTGTTATTACATACATTGTGTACCTTCACCAGTAACGTGGTGAATCCAGCTGATAGGTCAAATGCACAAGTGAAGTTTTAATGAAAACAGATGCCCAGAGAATCCTAGAGCAGCTGTGTCTACCCATCACTTCACATGTGGAACATCTCCCCGTTGCTTCAGAGTGAGGCACTCCCTCACTTCCAAGAAACCAGGGGCCTCTTAAACCAGGGTTAAAAGGAGAAAGGCTTGCTAGTCAGCTGGCAACATATCTGCATTTTTAAGCTAGCCTGGATACAGTGGAAGAGAGCTTAGTTTCTGCTATGTGACTGACCTCTCTTAGCCAAGTTCATAGCAGTGTGAGCTATCAAATATGACAGGCTCTTGGCAAGCATTTGCATGCTTTTGGCTGGAATCTCTTCCAAGCCCAGCTGGGATCAATTAAACTAAATAATAGGTCTTGCAATAGCTAGTTCCTACCACACTCTTCAGAAATTGCTTAGTGTTCAAATGTAAATACTGTTAAGTCCATACCTTGCTTACCCTTCTCCCCCTTTGAAGAAACTGACAGAACTACAAATCTAAGATTTTTAAAGCAAGTTCTTAAAGGCTGAATAAGGAAGAAATGTGGCATGTAGAGGCATACATTCTTGTCTTCTAGTTTCCCATCATGAAATCCATTCTAATTATAAATAATAAATAAAAACCCCATCACACATTAATTTCTCTAGACTTCACATTAAATGGAGGTGTCATTGTCCATAACTGATTAGTAAACTGGCCTAACTAAACTGTTATAAAATTCACCCTTTCAAATTTGGAGTAAATGGCCAAAAAAGTACTTGTGCTATAACTCCAGTGTTTCCAAGACAAGGCAATGGTTACATTAGAAGATTTAAATTCAAGATTAGTTTTTCTCATGTATAATCAGCCTCAACTTTTAAAAGATGGGAAAAAATGTAACTACAGCAAACACATGAATGTTTTTCATTGGGACTGAAAAGAACTATTTTCCATTCAAGTAAAAAAAAAAATAGTTTTTATAATCAACTTTCTTCAGATCATTCCTGAGAGGAGCCTATGCTAAAACTATGCATCCCAACAATTGCTTTCTCTGAAGCCAGACAGTATTTATACAGTTGCAAAGTCCCTGATCATTCTGTCTGTTACAGAGAAATACAGTTCTCTACCCAAATAAAAAGAAAAACAATCATTACTGGGTTTGTTTGTTTGGTGGTGGTTGTTTTGTTGTTGTTTTATGGGGAGTTTTTATGAATGTCACGTAGTTTTTTACAAGCTAGATTTACAAAACCTAATGTAACACTAAAAAAGCACTTGTTCTCTAGACACTTCAATGCAGTTGGATCTCTCAGCTGCTTAAAGGCCCTTAGTAAGCCAAGATTTTTATGATCCTGTGAAATGTCCAGTACTACCCTGGAATAATGTGCTATTTTGTCATTGCATTCCTTGGGTAATGACTTTCCCCACAAAGTATTCTCCCCTTATTTGAGGAACTGCAGTAACCTATCTAGCCTAGGCTCTACCTACCATGTCTTGCTAACCTGACAGTCCTCCTAAGGAATTTGCAGGGTTTCTGCAAGCTGTCAGATTTTGAACACTGATAAATTTTACAAGTATAAGTTTTGAAAATAATGGCTCACTTTAAATAAGCAGTATGAATAACAGAAAAATAGAAGCCTGTAATGCCATCTGACATCAGAAATAATTCTTTAGCTGAAGAGCCAGAGAATGGCTGAAGGTACCATGTCTGTCAATTAAGTCCTGCTATGTAAAAAACATCAGTAAACATGACATGCTCATTTCTCTAGAAAGAGAGTTTATTGGTAAGTACTGAACAGTTCAACAAGAAAGCTTCCAAGTTAAAAATTAGAAAACTTCCCCTACTAAAAAGGAGGAGGTAGACTTTGAGACCAATAATATAATTCAATGGGTGAGGATTAAACATGGGAAGTGTTCACCAGTGCATTTTATTTTTTGTAGAAGATAATCACCAATATCAGCATATTTTTATTTTGTTCCACCTACCATAGACTGTGTACCGGTTTAAATATTTGTTTAAAAAATGTTTTTAAAAAATCACATTCCTATATAAAATAAATCCATATTCCTGTAAATTTTCCAGTGTAGGACATGCCATGTGCAAAGTTAAAGTTACCCTTAAAAGGGTAAGTTCCTTTAATCAAAACCTCTGCAGTGATCTGTTAGGATAATCTTCTGGCTATACACCAAGTGACCTAATGGCAACTAGGGAATTCAGCTCCTTATTTTATGTATGCATAAATATAGGCTTCCATTCCTAGAATCTCATCTCTACACCAAAGGGACATCATGTGTTTAAACATCAGGTCGCTGTTTCTGACTGAGTCCCAAAGGGACTGCATCAAAAAAGAATAGTTCCACAGGAAAACAAAACAAAACACCATATAAATCACAGACCAAGAGTATTTCCCTGTTATTTCCCAGCCTGTGCCTGGCAACTTTCTAAAACTGTTTTCAGATTGTATTCCAGGGAAGTGTTTCCACAGGTGAGGCAGGGAGGCATATGGATAAAAAAGGGAATGTTTCTATTGGGTATCCCAAACCAGCTCCCAGCTTATCTGCTGGCCATTTTTTTTAGAATTTGCAATCTATTAATCCAAGCATGACACCGTACATCATAGTTATTTCCCTTTTTTTTTTTGTCAAACACATAAGAAAAATTTTACCTTTTCTCATTATAAATGACACCCATCATCTATAATGAAAACAAAATAATCATTGTGCTACACACACTGCTCCCTTTAAGAGGATAAGTATTCATGATGGCTATTAAATATATCACTTGGGAATCAATCACTCAAGTACCGTACTCAGGCGAGCAGTGTACAAATTGGGATAGAACAGAAGATGCATACATTGGGTGTGAATGATTTGTTACTGTGGTCTTAAGCAATTTAAAGTGCATTAAATATAAAATAGTGTTACAAGAGAAGTGTAAGACACACTAGCTCCATCCAAGTAGGGAACATGCAGCAAAGTAGTATGGTCTAAAGCTAGGACTCTGTGACAGCCTGCATATGCCTAAAAAAACTCACAATGTCTGAGTTCCTCTCCCTTCCCCAGAGATTTTTTCTTAAGTTTTTAGTAACATTCCATTTTAAACCAATGTAAATTAATTATCAATGTCCTGATATTCTAGATCAAGAATTTAATGTGCTAAGTGAATGCTAAATAAACTAGACTTTTAGAACATGTTCCAGTATTTATCAAATACAGTGAAAGCATTACTATTTTGTTGGTTTTGTTTTATTTTTTTTTATGGAAGTCCTGAGCTGAGAATTCAATGTAAAATCTATGGTGACAAAATGAACATAATTTTGTTTATATCTCTGTCTCTCATTAGAGAATACGATTGTGTTCAATTCTGTTTCTTATCCAGAATAGGTGGACTCCCTGCAGAATTATGAAAGAGAAAAAAAATGATGCTGGTAATATAAAATGGTATGTATTCTAGAACTAAAAAGTGTGAAGCTTATTGCTATGTTTCTTCACATGAGTCATATACCTTCAACTGGTGAAATCATATTAAAGCTGAAACTTACTGCTTTACACTATAAATGTCATTGTACAGATGTTCTTTTATTATTGTTATTACTTATGGACATTTCACTTGTTTCACTAGCTTCTAGTATTTTCCTCTTTTCACTAAAAAGATATAATAATATTATTGCACTGATGGCGTTCTGGAATCCCTGAACTTTTCCATAACCACAAATCTGGCTATCAAAACATAGCCACAAGTGCTCCTTGGTGAGCAATAAAATACCCCAGCATCAGCATTGGATCCAAGCTTTTATAGACAATTACAGGATCAAATAGTTACAAGGTGAAAGATATTTTCAAAAACTGGCTGCAGCTACCATTGTGAGTATCTACTAGAGAAATAGGAGGAAACACAGGCATCTCTACAAATACACAAACAATAATAAGTTGCTTTCTTTGTGAAAGAACCAAATTATGCCAAAGCCATCTACAGCACTAAATTAATTTATTCTTCATTTAATAACTAAGATTGTGGTTCATTTCCTTAATGTTTAATATTGGAATGATTTATTTATTCATGGGAATTGTATTATGTTTTTTAAAGCAATTAGGTCTTTTGCTTGAAAAAAAAAAAAAAAGATATATATATATAAAAAACTTGCCCTGGAAGCAAATGGTATGTTGACAGTGTGACATCTCACCACTGGGTGCAGGGTATAATGGATGAGTTTGGCCTCCCTAAAAAATGCAAAACTGAGTGTT
>JANHGL010000552.1:68978-143986 GCA_024611195.1 Ceyx melanurus
GTTATAAGTATTTGTCTTATTTCTAAAAGGTTAAGGTTGTTGTTTCAATTAATTTGAGAAGAAATAGTCCTTAAGTTAATAAGTAAAGCTAAACAATGGAAGATATTTTCCAAGTGCAACACCTAGCTCTTTAGCAAGTTTGTCAGTCAATGGACTAGCTCTCATATTGACTCTGCATTTCATATGTGTTCATGTTGTTGTTGGACACACCAAGTTAGTACCTGAACCCACTGGGGTGCTATTTTTACTTCAGTTCTACTTGATATAAAAAAAAAATCTGTGCATTTTCCATGGCAATTATGAGTAAATGCTTCATAGATTAGATGAGATTAAATTAGTAGGATGTTTCATACCTTAAAAAGGTCCCTGCCCATGCTATCTAGTTTACATAATTCAGAAATACCAGTTCAACAACCTGTTCTATTCTCTTACACTGTTCCTGTGGTATTTATAGCTTAGCATCACTCAGGCCTCTTGCATCTGTAGGAAGGATTATTTCTTCTTGTAGAGAAAGTGGGTTGGGCAAATATATTTTTGTGATAAAAGGTCAAAACCAAAAAAATTCTGGAAGACTTGGGTGACAAAGTTATTTTGTAAGTTTGTGTGATGCTGCCCACGTAGTTTGGCTGAAAAACATAGAGACATTTTCAAAAGTATTGAATCACTTTCCTTGGCTAAAAGGTTTCATCTTGGCATTTCCCCAAAAGTTTCTTTTTCACATTAGTCTCCAACAAACAGCTCCAAATTGTATTCAAATATGTGATGCTTAATCTCTGTCCTCCTCAACACAGTGGGTTATCAAACAGCAGTCTGAATTGTTCTGTAGCACAATGCAAAAGCCCTGCCACAGCAAGTCCAAGATTTCTTGACGTATCTTGTGGGAGTCCAAGAGCTTATCAGAACAACTCTCTGGCCCTTCAGCATGGAAGCTTCCAAGTCAGACACCCTTATCTTTCCTGCCACTTTGTAAAATAACACCAGGTGCTCCTGGAGGTTAACCCATGGCGGCAAAATGTGCTTCTGCAAAATGAGGCTTTGCTCCTCATTTCTTGCACCACCCTATACAAAATGCTCTTCTCCAACTTGTCTGCCTTATCATCAGCAGGCTGCAGCAGCTCCTTGCACCTCCTCAGCAGACCATGATGCTGGTTGAGGCCCTTTACACTGACTATGTGAGAGCACATGGAGCAAAAAAGCTGAGCCTAGTCATCTTGGCCAATGCACTGCAGAATAGGAGACCTAAACCAGACCAGCAGGGATGGTACAGGATCTTTTACTGAGTTAAAACAGGAACAGAATGACCTAAGCAAATAAAATTGGAACTATATAAACATCACTAAGGTATCTGTCTTATTATATGCATTAATTAGACAATGGTTTAAACATCTGAGCAATATGAGCACTGTGTAAAGGAGCACCACTGCAGGGACAAAAGGGGAACAGCAACTTTTCCAGTTGACTCTTCCTTATCTAAAATCTATTGAAGGATATAGTATCTGAAACTCATGATAAAGGTTAATCCCTGACAACTGTAAAAGAAAGGTTTTGGGTTTTGTTTTGTTGTTTTGCTTTTTTTAATGTAACTTTTGAAGACTGATTTAAACACGAACCATGGCTAACAATGACCAAACCTGAGGAGCTGCCTCCAGATGAACACACATATAAATTTAGTTACTTTCACACAGAGAAATATGAGATTTTGGTGGGGTTCTTTCAAAATGAAATGATATCATAGCTTTTAAGGTTTGAAAGTTTCCTACCACTTTTCAGTTTAATAAACCGAAGATTTTAATAGAGATCTTTTACAAAACATGCTGTACTCTGAAGGTGTGAAAATTTCCTAACTAGCCAAGTTTACATGCAGCTCAGGAAACCTAGGTTTCTTTGTAGCTTGAAAAATTTAGCTATAACTGAATAACATTAATAAAAAATCATCTTTAGGACATCTGCTCCACGCACTCAAAGTCTTGGGTCATGCTTTAGAAGAAAAAAAGTAAAAGTAACTCAGAATGGGCTTCTAATTCCTAATTTAGGATGAGCAATTATTCAAAGATCCTAAGTGTTCACAAATCCCATGGAAATTGCTGCATATTTCACACTCTTGAAGAGCAAACCATTTCATTCAGAAGATAAAAGGGAAAATAATGGGGAAAAAAAAGGCAGCTAAACCTTCAAAATACATAATTTAAGAAAAGATTCCATCTTCATTCATACATCTGTTGTTAGTGCACATTTCAGCTAATTCAGGAATAACCAGTAAGACAGAGACCCCACCTGGTGTACTGTGTCCAGCTCTCAAGTCATCAGAACAAGGAAGACGTGAACGTGTTGGAGGAAGTCCAGAGAAGGGCCATAAAAAAAAAGATCAGAGTGCTGGAACACTGCTCCTGTGAAGAAAGATTGAGGGAGTTGGGGTTACTCAGCCTGGAAAACAGAAGGCTCTGTAGTCTCATAACATTATCTCTCTTTATTTTGGCCCAAGCCTATGAGAAGGGAAGAGCCATCTTGTAACCTGGTCATCAGGGTGGGGGTCAAAACAGGGATCTCAGTCTGGGAGAAGTGGCAGTGAACACCCTCTGGCTGAATACCAGATCAGGCCTATCTCTTCCCATATCTTGCTCTGGGTAAAGGGCAAAGCAGGTCATAATCACGTTCTCCTCCAGGCACCTTGTTTTAAAAATTGTCAGTGGTGACTGCATTTTGTGTTGGACACTGTCACTGTGAGCAAGAGACATCCAGAGGATGTCCACCCAGCCAGGCTCCTCATCACCATCCTCTGCCATCATGTTCAGACATGCAGCACAGGAGCTATCAGCATAATAAAGGAGGCATTGTGATTTGAGATGAGCAGCTGGAAAAGGGAGTAGGTAATTTTCATGTTGTAATTCAGTCTTATACCCCAATAAGCCCCATTTAAGGCAAGCAAGTAATTTTTATAAAGCTGGTCCTACATAGTAGTGTTTCATATTTAATGGTTCTCTGGCTACATTTCCAAAAGAAATATGAGCCTCACTTGAAAAGGGAGGGATTTCAGATATACCAGGGAAGGATTTGGTTTTCAAACATCTTAAAAGCAGCTCTGCAGTCCAAGCAGAGGCTTTGGCAGAACTCTGAGTGCAGCGGTAATACTGCCCAATCCAGACTTTTTCTTTAATGGAAAATGATGGAAAGTCCTGTTTTAACAAGATTCATACACTGGCTCTTGGAAACAAGCTTTGGTAACCAAAATAAAAAGGATCTCAGAAACTTCAGTGGCCTCCTTCACTAAAGCCTGGCCAAGTACTTGCATTTAATAATTGAAGCTATCAGTTTAACACAGTAGATCTAAATCTACTCTCCAACACAGAAACAAAATCCCTTTGGCTTCCTTGTTCATAGCTGGAATTGAGTGTACTATATTTATAAAAAAAAAAAAAAAGAAAGACAGTGATGTTAACTATAATAACGTTATTATTGTGGTTAGAAGATGAGGTGGTAGCTGACAATCCTCACATCCTGGTGCCAATGTGGTGTTTATAGGTGTCAATGAAATCACTGTGATCTCAGGTAGATAATAGGATTGCCTATGAAGCTCAATAAGCTGCATGGAACAAGGCACCTATTCCCTGATATTCCCATTAAATCCCATGAGCTTCCCGAGAGGTGAGATATACTACACCTTAGGCCAAACATATCCTGCTAGATAAATTCACTATTTGGCCCAGAAAAGTTTGGATCTTAACCCCAAAATTTTAGAGAAGATGTCTACTGCTGTGTTATAAAATTAAAAAAATATTTGAATTTTCTAGCTGAAGGAAAACATGTCATTTTTCATTAGAACAGCTGCTCCCTATTAATTTTAAGAGAGAAAGATGGCAACTCAAGCATGTATTACACTTACAGTGAACTAGATCACTGAATGCACTGGGCTATATAAAAGGAGCTGCAGCATCATGACCTGGTGAGAAATACAGATGATGTTTCTCATCTGGGTCTTCACCTCCAGAAAGTCCTCAGATCACCAAGATCTATTATGTTAAAGAACTCCATACACTACACTTAAAAGACACCTTAAAAAAATATTTGGTTATAAATTAAAATACACATTCATATAACTTTCAGTCTTGGTTTACTCCGCCAAGTCATACATGTTTATGTATGCCTCAGAGAAGAAGTTGACAATGAAATTTGCTGGAATATAAAAAGTCCCTCTGTCCACTAAATCAGGGGGATTGGAGCAAACACACAAAATAACAGATGTGGGTCCAATAATTCCTTCTAGCTATAGACAGTTGGCTTTTGAATTAATGCACTTTTTTACTAATGAATTAACTTTCCTTTTACTTACTAAATAATTAGCATTATAAAATCTTCCTTTGAAACTTGTGGAAAGGCAACATATTACATACTGTAAATTTAATAGCTGGCAGGTTTGTCTGTATCTGTGGTAACAAGTTACAGTAAAGCAGAGATAACCATTTAAAGCTGGAGAAGAAGAACAGTTATGGGTGAGTATCACACTCATCAGATGTGATGAGTTTCTTCCCACAAAAAGCACCAGACATTCTCTGACTCTGATATACAGCACCAGTTTTCTGCACAGTCTAGCAGTGTGATTCTCTTACTGGATTACCACAAAATAAAATGTGCTATTTTGTGCTAAGTGTGTGGTAACTACATGGTAGATGTATTGGAAACCACAGTTGCTATTACACAGTAAGTTGTGGTACTAGTACAATATTGTTCTATGAGATAATAGCAGGGAGCAAAGAGCTGCCTTTCAAGGAGGCTTGGATGAATATAGCAGTCTGACTGGTTGCTTAAAACTTCAGTCCATGGCATTATCAATCAGCACTAGATCAACACTACTAGAAGCTGGGAAATTCTGTCACTTTATGTTCAAATACTTCAAAGGCTGTGAAATATTCTAAAGGGCAAAATTAATACTTGCTCAAAAAGCCATCATTAGCCATGCAAAATGCTTACATCCCAGTTTAAATCAAGGTATTTCATGACCTGCTTCAGAACTGCCAGGGCTTTCTTAAAGTTTAAAAATGTTTTGAGGGGGTCATGTACTTTTTGTCCACACTGAGGACAGTTAATGCTCAGGCACCAGTGAATTAGATTAAGTTTAACCAGAGTTACAAAAATACAAAGGAGAATGAGAGTGGAAAAAGAAGAGAAACAGCAAAAGCAGAAGGACCAGATCTTTCTCCAGTGTAAACTGAGAGTGACCTAAGGATTTGTGTGGAATCATGCTGCATCATCCTCACCAGCCCACTGTGTTTAACTTCTTTCATTTGGGACTAGTTACATTTTTAGAAATCTGACAGACTAATCAGGTGTTCCTATAATTATCCTTGAGAAGATTTCTTGCTCATGTTCATAACTCAGCTTTTAATAACAGAAGTGAAAGTGTTATCTTTACTAAACCACCAAAATGGAAGATATGAGTATTATGATTCCACTCCAGTCACACAAGAACTTTAAAATAAGGTAATGTGCACCCATCACTAAAGTTAACACCTGATGTTCAGAGGAGCTGGCTTGTAAAAAAAAAAGACAGGAACTTCCATCCTTCAGAGAAATATATCATTTTGACAATGATTAATGCACTGAAACACCACAAGCTCTCAAACCCTCCCTTGCTCCCACTTGTCTCTGTGTTTAATGTAAATAAAAATGTTCTAAAATATTTCAACCATTAAAAGACAAACAACCAACTAACAACCATGTATTATTATTTCCATTAATTCAGTATAGAAATACATCTTGAACCCCTATAGTGTCATGTAGGACTTGCTGCTCCAGTGCTTCATGTCCCTGTTTTCATTCATCAAAGAGGCATATTATGGACAAGTGACATAATATTGATCAAAGTAGTCCCATGATCTCTGGCCAGATTAGGCCACTGACAAAACTGTAGTTCTCAGGAAAAATGCTGGTTCTGATACTTTTTTTCACACAAAGCTGCAGCTTATCCCATGGAGAATCCTACTGTGACTGATGAATCTAATTATGCCGAAACCACCTAATTTTAGCTTTCCTGAATACTAGTCTTCTAGTTTCACTCTGTAATCAGTGAAAAGAGATGGATACCTTCAGGGAGTGGTATGGTTATATTTGGGACAGATTAAAGTGTCAGATGTGGAGTGCCAGGACTTGGTCCAGAGACACATTTATCCATGGTGCTATCCTCAGCACAGAGAGAAGCAACTTGCATCACAGCCCTGGTGTATGTGGTCTGATTACTCCCCCAGTACAGGCTGATACAAGTTTGTGTCAGAGGAAAAAAATAAGCTGAATCTCTATGACCATGTGCTTAAATAAATACACTTGTCCTTCAATTTATCTAAGGTCTCATAAAACCAGAAACTGACTCAACATGGCCTGGGACAAGCTTGTTTCCCTCAGTATGTCCTGCATAGTTCTGCAGGAAATACAGATTTCAGGGAGATGGCAGTGCTTAGTCCTCCTTAGAAATCAATGGAATCAGGCTATTTCAAAGGATGACTCAGAAAAATTAGCCAGCTAAAGGAGGTGCTTATAGCTGAAGTAGAAACTCTATGCAATGTATAAACGCTCGTGTGGTAGGTGGCCTGGAACTGCTAATAAAGCCATTTGAAAACTATTCAGAAAAATCAGTATTCATAATAGAAACTGCTTTGACTTCAAGTGTGGACATGCTAATTTATGTCAAAGCCAAAAGTCTTTTCGTGTAGGAATAAGGATGGCTGTACTAAATACAGCTTTTCTTACACCATACCTTTTGAAGTCTAGTAAAATGCTTCAAAAGAATGATTCACTGAAAATAGAAGAGGATTGCAATAACTAACATGATTATCTCAATGAAGTTTCTCCAAAAGGAAATATATGCAGAATATATAGGTTAAATTCTAATAACAAAAGATAATTTTCTTAGGTTGTTAAGACTGAAACATGATTCAAACAGCCTAGTTTAGCTTACTTATTATTACACAAAGTTCTAATAAAAGCTGGAAATATTTAGATATATGAAAACATCCCCCCAAAAGTTTTTCTTTGTGGTTTTATGAGCCACAAAATCATTCTTACTGAAAAATAACATTTTTAAAATTAAAACTGTAGGAGACTGAAGGCGCCACCAAAGTTTCCTAAATGAATAATTACCATCTTCATCCTCTCCTGCTATGTGATTCAATCACTTTTATTTTATTCAAACTTCAGTTTAGTCTCTTCATATTTCTAACCTTTTATTTTCCCACTTCTGTCCCTTAAGAACATAATTATTTCTACTGTCCCAGACATACTCTTTCTCTGAATTTCTTGTTGCTAAGTAAAAACTACTATAAAAATAATGATTTTTAAAACTCCATTTTTTTCTTCTTTTTTTTTTTTTTGTTCTTTTTTTCTTGGTTATGTCAACACGGGTGGCATGAACTGGTGTTTTTCTTATTGGAAGAGAACATGAATGCACATGCACTTGGTCACTGCCAGGTGTCAAATATCTATTCGTTCCCATAGCAAAAAGAAAACGATACACAAAACTGTACAACTACTTCTTGTTGTCAAGTAGGTAAGCTAAAACATCACTAAAGATAACATCACTTATCTCTATTCTCCAAGTAAGGGAACATATTTGATTACATATCAAGACACATACAGTCACCAAGATGCGAAAATGTTTGAATAAATTACCAAAATTAAATTAAAAAAAACAACCAACTATGAATGGGCTGTGGGATAAGGTGTCAAAGGCTTTGCTGAAGGCAAAGATAATTACATTCATTCACTGCCCTTCCCTCCTCTATCCAATCATACCTTCATAGAAGGCTATCAGATTAGTCAGCCATGACTTCCTTTTGGTGAATTCATGTTGACTACTGATAATTCACTTTTCCTCTTCATGATTTGAGACAACACCCAGAATGAGCTGTTCCATCATCTTTCTATGGATGGAGGTGAGGCTGACTGGTCAGTAGATTCCTGGATCTACCTTCAACCAACAAAGTCTATTCCCTTGCTCTGTTTCTTTTAGAGCAGAAATACACTTACGTACCTTCAATAGTCTTTGGACCTAGATCATGTATTATAATAGCTTTAATGCTCACATTAATGCTTTAATGCATATACTTAAGATGATGAACGGTATGTCAGTATTCTAAGTGAACAATTTGTCCCTTGTAACACAACAGCAACCAGATGTAGTTGGTCTAACTTTGAGAGTTGGATCATAGCCTCCAGAGATCCTTGCCAACATGAATTATTTCACGGTACTATGATTGCTTAAAAAAATTTAAAAGGTAGAGGTATATCTTTACTTTTGACTGTGCAATCTGGCCAAGGATGAAGTATCAATTCCTTATTATGTGCTGTGTTGTATGCAAAGCTACCTTCAGATATGCTTATGTCTATTATGTTGTCACATTTTCTCTGAATAACACAGCATTGTGCACTAGTTACCTTAGGTGGCACATAAGGGACAATCTGTCTGCTTGCACAAGGCCATCCAAATGCACACCATGGACTATTGCCATATTGAGTTTAGATCATTAGGTTTGGGTGAGTGAGAGCATTATGTTGTATGGACATAAGATTTGGCACATCATGTAGCACTGTTTTCCATTGTTCATGTGGGGTGAGAGTCCTTGCAATGGTCATAGAATAAGCAAGGAAAAAAAAAAGCAAGCAAAGCAGATCAGACACACATCAGTAAGAAGATTAGCAGTATTTTCTGGTGGGGGGGTTATGGAGTAAAAAATTTTAAATCAGCTTTTATTACTTTTTTTTTTTTTTCTCTGGAACTATTGTAGAAAAACTGTTAAAATGAATAATTAGTAGGAAGAAAATCTGAATGAATAAGAAGTCTCCATGTGTTAGACAAGTGCCAGGGAATATTTTGGATGAATATTCCAATGATGTGGAAAAAAAATAAGAATATGGTACAAAGGATTTGCTTTGCTTTGGAGGAATATAAGTCATTGGGAGAGAGCATAGGAAAACAAGAGTTTCAGGGGATATAGTGAGCAAGAAAAATGTTTATACATGGAAAGAAAATGGAAGCAGAGGTGCAAGGAGAAAATACCAAACCAGACATTTCTTTGTAGAAGGTTACCAGATTTCTCAATTATGACATCCCCTTAATGAATCCATGCAGACTACTTCTAATGACTTAATTGTCCTTCATGTACGTGGAAATGATTTACTGGATGAAGTGCTCTATTGATGCTAAAACAATTGTCACAAAATCTTTTTTGTTTGTTTGTTGTTAATACCACAGCTAGTCATCTGACAGCAAGATGCCAGATTGTTAAAAATACTTAATATAGTCAGCTGTGTGTTTACACTTGCAGTATGTTGTTTTATGTGAAAGAACAGAGACAGAAGGAAAGGAGAATCCTCTCCTTCTATAATGACTATTTTAAAGTCTGCCCAAAGCTTTGTAAATAATGCAGCACTATAAAATTTAGTTGTAAGAAGTAATCATTATCTCTCAAAAAACCACAATATTTTTCCCATTTGACCTGCCATGTAAATGTCTATAAATATTATATTTTTCTTTAAGAGTGTTCCTTAAGGTCCCCTTTCAAATACTACAGGTACCAGAGTGTTATTTTCACAGTGGTGGAAGAGCCCCTCTTTCACTGGCCTACAAAATGGTTAAACCTTTCCTGTCAAAATGTTCAGCCTAAGGCAGACAACAATCATGGAAAGTTTCAGTCCAACCCATTAATGTCTGGCAAAACCATACCTAGTTTATAACAGAGGCTTGTAATTAGAATGGATCGGAACATTCTCAACTAAACAAAATTTATTCAAAATATGCTGTTTCATCCAAGCCAAAACATTTTAAAGAGACATATCTGTTTCCACAAAGCTTTTGTTGGGAAATTTCAGATAGAAAGCACGCTCACATACTATATACTGAAGATTAGGTCACTAGTTTGGGATGGGAGAGAATCAAGTTTAGGGCTTTTCTAACTGTGCTCTTCATTAGGAAGAGTAGGTACATGGTATCCCAAATGTCCAAGTAGCACCCTCGCTAGGTTATCTACAGAAAAATGACACATCACAAGAAGCATTTTGATTCTGATGTTCAAAAGATTTTTTTCATCTCCAAGAACCTCAAAGAAAGTTATAAACACTGCAAGTTGACCTGAAAGGAAGCTGACCTCTTCCACAAGTCTGCACTTCTAACAGCAAATGTTAGGAAGCATTTAAAATTTTAAAGGTCCAGACCTCATGGTCTAGAAGGGAAGGTGGAGCAGCTCCTGTATGGTTTTAAAACAGCAGCCACTGGCAAAACAGAATAGCAAATTAGCTTCTCCATGTACATGAACTCCTGAGGCTCTGCACAGAACAGAACTTACTGTCAGGATATATAAAGAAAACTGGAGCCATAATTCATAGGGCTACAAATGTAGCAGGGTAGAAAACCCTGCAAACTCTTACCTTTAAGTGCAGTTCTGAATTGCAATAGATCAAGAAATATTTTTCTTTTTTTTTTTTTTTCAATTACAGTCCATTAAAAAAGAGGAAGAAAATATTAATATTACCAGTTGCAACTTCTTTAATCTTAATATTTTTTCACATTTTGGACATGCATGTGAATTAGAGAATAATAAAAGAAAGTAACTTTGCAATTAAAATGTATTTCTTTCTGTGGTAGGTCCTTCCACCAATTACAATGATTTTTAGGCTTACAAGTCCTGTCCAAATAAAGAAAGATATCAGAATTTTTCATTTCTACAGGTGTAAGCAGAAGTCATTAAAGTGCTGAATTGAGCTGATGTAAACCTTTGCTTTCATGGACTATTATAGTGTTTTCAGCTTGTGTGATTATTTTATTTCCTAAAACATCATGTAATCATGAGGATTATACAAATATTTATTTGACATAAATGTTGGGCTTATAGCATTCGCTGCCCTACTATGTAATTGTACATGTCAGCAGAAAGGAATCATGTAATACAGAAAACTAGGATCATACTTAAATAATTTCATAAGAAAAATACTAGCACAATTTTTTCTAAAAAATGTATTTTTTTACTTAGCATTACTGTGTTCTTTAGCATTCTTTTTAATTCTGAGAAACATTTCATTTCTGTATTCATACAAACTTTTTATAAACAGAAAACAATATAAAAGAAATCAAAGTAAACAAGTAGCAGCAGTATACAAAATTTGGAACTCTATTCTCAATCCATTGTGATTTGTGGCAATGTCCTTGAACAATATATATTTCAAAGTGGCCAAGATCTGACATTTCTTGTTAAAGTTCTGTGAGGTAAAGTTGGACTACATATTTTTCCAGATATTGAGGGAATTGGCAGAAATAAAGAGTACTGGAAAAAAATGTTAATGAAAATAAATTTTCTTAGCAATTGAAAGAAAAAAAGAAGCAAGCATATTTGAACATTAACTCTTAGGTTTCTACAGTTATGACAAAAAGAAAGGCAGATCATCTCTCCTGATGACAACTTAAATAGCCAGTTCTTACTGAACATATTCCAAATATATAGGATTAGTTACATTTTGATTGGGTTTTAAAACAGTCTCAAACTTTTTAATCAGTTCTTGTCAAGGACTTCCCCTGGCAAAGTTTATGTTGTTTTAACCACTGTGGTATCAGGATACATGTAAGTGAATGAGGAGCCAAAAGTTAAAACCCAGAAATTATAAACCATCACTATTAATTATATTAATTTTTAAACTTTACAGTTCTAATGCAGAGTAAGAATGTCCAAATCTTATTGATGCTATTGATTGCAATTATCCCTCTACTGATATAAGAATATTATCATTGCTTTAACTGCACATTGTTTCTAAATATTTCAAAAGTTGCATGGAGCAATGTGAGACTTAAATGTAGGTTGCTACATAGGTAAATGAAGCCATATTCCAGTTGTCAGAGTGTGCAAAACCATTTAAAAACACATTATTCTGCAAGGTGAAGAGAATATTAATTAATAAGCACTGTAAGAGCATGCTAGACATTGTTTATACAACCTCAGTCTAGCCTAGCTCCAGTTACTCTGATCTGACTTGGATTTTAAGTTGAAATCAGAACTTTGCCTCATGAATGGAAGATATTGAGAGAAATAACACATTTGATTTGGCCCAAAGAGACGAGTTAGTTTAAGGCAGAATTTGACCAACCTGGATTAACAAATCCAACAATTTTTCTGTCAAAAGTAATAGCCCTTCTTTCCCTAATTTTAGGTATTTTTAGTTCATAAGGTTGAACTGGACACTGAACATATTGGATTTCTAAATAAAACTCATCTGACATATAAGACATGGTGTGTATGATTAATATCACCAGTGGCAAAGAGAATAAAGTATAAGAGAAGATGAAGGAACTGTAAGCTCTAAGATGCAAGTACAGGTGTTTGTCCATCATCATGACGTGTCAGCCCTGAAGTACAGCTTCCTACCAGCAGACTACTATTTTGTTTGCAGTTTGACAGAGCACATGTGAATTGACTTAAAAAATACTTTTAAAAAGAACACTCTTAACACTGACGTAGTGTTTTAAAACTACAAAAGAAATGCACTGAAGTCAAAGCTATCAGTAAGGTACTGAATCAAATGAAAAGGCTTTGGAAGTTATCTCAAACAGATTAACATTTAATTTAAAAACAAACAAATGTCCAGGCTTCTATCCTGCTCTAATATTTAAATAAGATAAACAATTTGTCTTATACTAAAAATTTTAATTCTGTGTTCTGAATTTTCTCCTCTGAACTATGTATGTAATGGAATGTGACAAATAAAAACTATAACTAGAAAAGAGGTTTAATGTCACATTAAAAGAATTAGCTCTGTACAATTTTTGAGGAGTTAGTTGTCCTGGTCTTTTTACTCCCAGGGGAGTTTATATTCAACATCCTAGTTTTATGTGTCTTGGTGTTGATAAATGGCCCTCTGTTGCATGATCTCAGAGATTACTTGGGTACAGTCTCTTCATCTATTACACCTATATGGAAATAAAACATGATAGCTCAATGACATGGCTCCCAAATATAACCACTAAACCCACTGAATTTCCCCATAAGTATAAATACATCCTTTCCTGTCATTATTGAAGTGTTCCAAATTTTCAAAGACCCCAAAATAGGAATTTATCTGTTGAGGGCCAAGTGACTGTAGAAGCAGGCAGACACACCTATCTTTTCTTGTGTCTAACACTTCATTATGTTACTGTGCTGACAAAAATAGATAATCGTTGGTATCAAATGGAATTTCTACGCTGCATGTATTCTTAACTTGATTCTGTAAATCACTCAATGTGCATTATATCCATCAAAGATAATTACCTTTCAGCAACATCTTTTAACCCATGTGGGTTCTCTGAAGTCTATCAAGACAGGACCTCTCACAGGGGTTTCCTAGATATTAGCACTAAGCATCTGTCTTCTACAAGGTCTGCCCAAGGGTGAGGAATATTTAACTGAAGAGTTATTAACTCTCTCAAAGCACAAATTAAGAAATTGAGCTTCTTTTGCTTCAGTGCACATAGAGTAATTTGGCCTCAGGGACCCTTTCCAATGTACAATCCTTAGGGCACAATACACATTAAATTCTTATTACTTCTTATTTAACATGCTTGAAGCTCTTAAACGTAAAAGTGCTTTGGATGGTCTTAACTGTAGACACTGTGTTAATGACCATCCAATTTTATCTGTATAAAATACATGAACATGTAGTTACAAATGTATGCATGTTTCATTGCACATAATCACACAGCAAGCTCCACATTTTTTAAAATAAAAATATCATTAAATATAAATAGCTTTTTGTGTGTGTGATTTTTGTTGTTGTTGTGATTGTGTTTGGTTATTTTTCCAGAACTAAAAAATATGGTGTTTTAGTGATAACATTTACATACACTGTAATTTTTTACTCCTGACTTGTTAATTCCAAATTTTGCACAGCAACATACTATTTCTTTAAGTCCCAATGCTATTAGTTATGTGAGGAGAGCGAGAAATACAGAGAGCTTCAGTGTTTCACTGCCTATGCAATATTTAATTTCTGTACCTTTACTACTACATGCACAAATAAATTTCCATATTTGAGAATCACAGAACATGCACAGCCATGAAACTACATTTCTAATCTGTTTTAATACTCCCAAAATGATTACACCGGGAGCTATGAACCTACTCTATACTTCCTATTCTTAACAGAAGAAAGTTATTAATGTCAAGAATAGGAAGTCTCTCAAATGTTACCCTGTAATATTTGCAGGTATCCTGTGAACAGCAGAAAAAACTATTAACATCTCAGAAGCGTAGAAGCTTGTCTGTGGTGCCATAAGTGAAGGGAAAAAAGGAACTGTGTTTTTTCCTGAACAGCTTTATTATTATCAATAAATTGGTTTTTTACCACAGCAAGCATGTCAATATAACCATGTCAAAGGACTGACTTCGAGTCTTCCAATAGAAAGCAGGTATGGGTTTTTATTAAATAAAATTATTTACAGCACTAATATAATAACCTTCTTGCCATGTGTAAAGGCTGTATTTCTCATCTTGCCTGAGAAAGGTGACCTGTCAGATGGAAATATCCTATGGGCCAGATCTAGCCAGTTGCATCATATGGATCTAGTCCTAAAAACAATATATTCCACAACAGTTTCTGCTTGGATGTGCCTCTTTCTTTTCAGATATTCAGGAAACTGAAAGAGTGCCATTTTTCTTCAATAAACTTTATGGAAATAAAGTTTCAGTGTTAATGAATTGTAAAATACATATTTTTCTTTCTCTTAAACTTTTAAGGAAAAACACCAAAAGTTATTAAGGTCATGCCTCATAATACACAGGTTGTGTGCTAAGAATCTGATTTTGCTATCTTAGAGGAAAAGTAATGTCTTACAGTACAGTAAATATTTATGCAATATTTAACTTAGACCCATCAAGAATAATTGACAGGTTTAAATGATGGACCATTCCAATTGTTCTCATGGATGCAAATTAAATGTTGGAGGTGAAGAAAGGCAACAATCAGAAACTAGAAAACAAATAATTCATTTAATATTCAGGTTAATAGCCTTTCACACTTCCTTCTGACCAGTGTACATTTAATTTTCTCATTTTTTTAAGGCCCATGCACCTTCACAAAATTAAAACATAATAAAGAGGAATTAAATCTCCTAAAAGCTTTGGGAAACTGCAAACATTCCAGAAAGAAAAGAAGTTTTCAAATTTTAACATGATGAGTCAAATCAGTGTGGCTTGCTTTCCCTTACTAGCTGACACTTCTTAAAACCTAGGGGCTACAGATATAAGCAAAATCCTGGTGTCAAGCTAATTACTTCCTTACATTATGTGGTAATTACACTATCTCAGACTTGTACAATAGGCATTACTGCTTCTGGCACTTTCCTGTCTTTCAAGTACTTCCCTTTGCAAAGTTAATGATTAATTTTAACAGCAATTATTGTAATTTAATAAATCTATTCATTATAATATTTTAAAGGCAATAAATATAAATATGAATGTTTGCATAGCTATATAGAAGAAATATCAATATTTATCTAAGTATTAAATATCATACTTTAGAGTTTTCAGATATTTTTTAAAAAAAGGTCTTAATTTACTGCCTTAAACTTTCTACCAGACACTTATAAATTTCTATCAAAAAAAAAAAAAGTGAAAACTCTTCACATAGTGAGCACATGCATAGAAGAACATATGCTATTTATTAACAGGAGCAAGCATTTATTAAAGTCTGCCCGGGCTTTTGAAAATAAGATGACTTCATCCACAGGAAAGAGGTGTATATGATAAAATATTTCAGGGCTCTTTTGAAAATATTAAAGAAGGGGGCTAAAACTATTATACAAGCCAGTTTTAATTAATCTAATTTCCAGAAAGAATCTGACCAGTGATGAGGGAAATGATTACTTTTGGGAAATAATTACTTTTGGGAAAACCGAGACCCACTAATTTAAAACTCTTTACGGCACAGTAATGTTCCTTGTTTCAATCCTTTATGAACTGCAGAAGTACCAAAACTTTTTACAGTCTGCATTGAGCTTTTTGAAGGTCTATCTCTATTATCATTGCAAAATGTCGATATTGTCTTAAACAAAATTATTAAAGTAATTATTACTACTTGATCTTAGTGCTAAGAGGAGACAAACAGTAATTCACAGTAGTCACACCCTAGTAACTTCATACTCCACTGAAAACTTACCTATAGCAAGATATACCTAACTCTCCTGACATTAATATCCGGGTCAAATCACCATTAGACTACTTCTAACTTGGCTATTTAGCATTTTTCCATTTTATTAGCCACCTCCTTCACCTAAGTAGATGGCAGTCTAAGTGGTCTGCAGAGTAGTGATTTTCCTGAGTGTTATAAGTAGAAGTTGGACTTAGTAGTACCTTTCATGCTCCAGACTATTGTGGAAAACATAAATGGAAGTGCTTGAGCATAGTCACTGGTTGCTAGAGGAACCAGAGAGAAATGGAGAAACCAAGCAGAGAAAATTAGGTGTGAGTAAGCATGGAATTATAAAAACAGAATGGACCAAAACAATTTTCTTGCCATAGAGTGCTCTCTCTCTCTCATTGCACCTTATGTTGTCAGCATGATGCCAATGGTTATGCTGGTGTTGTCTCTTTATTTCTATCAGTGAGGTCTCTCAAATTCCTCCACTTTCCCTCTGGCATTTTTCTCTAAAGACCCATTCCAATTGCTCTTGCTGTATACAAAGAAGTTTTCTAAAAGTGAAACCATCAGCTAAATTGGAAGCATTGCTCTTGGACTAACATACAGAAACAGAGAGATCTGTACACACAGACAAGCATATGTATACACAAATATATATATATACAAATATATATATGCAATATATTTATTTTCATGTGTGTTTGTACATGTGTATATATATATAACTATACTATTAACTATTCGTGTGTGTACAAGTATATGTATCTGTGTATATATATGTAAAGTAACATATAGACATATAAATATGAATATGCTTATATATATTTTCCCAGTAAAGGACACAGTGAAAGACTCCCAGATCAGTATATATCAGTGGCCACAGGAATTTGCTGGGATTGCAAAAGATCTGTTAAAACTATATTTGAGCACATTTGCCTCAGAATTTACTATTGTATTGCAAAGCTCTTTGGAATTCCTCAAAATAATGGAAGGTGATACATAAACTAAAATGAAAAGCTCTATGATTGTATACTTCCATAATAAAGACCTTAGCCTACACAGGCATTTTTGCTGTACACACTCATGGACATATGAGTCTGATTTGAACATGAGAAGGAACAGGGTTTAATAAGTCACCTGAAGAGCAGCTGCTTTCACTCACCAGATAGTATTTGTGTCTACATACATTTATGACAAATAGATGTCTCGTCTTTATGATGGAACTCACAAAGGTGGCATGCCAAAAATGGTTAAATATAATCTTATTGAATTTCTTTGAAAATACAGCTAGCTAGGAAACAGTTCTTTTTGCTCTTCAGGACATGAATTTTCAGTAAGCACACTCAACATTTTCTTCCACCTATTGCCTGAAGGCAGAAAATCTTTCAAAGAAAAGAAAGGGTTTTCATAGATGAATTGAGGATCAGACTAGAGACCAAAACTAAGATTTGTTAGATATTGAAGAAAATGCAAGGTGATACAGAAGTTGTTTGTTTTTACTTCAAATGTCCAAGGCCTTCGACCTATCAATAGGAAAATCTATCACTAACTGCTATCAGTAGTTGAAATTTAATGATTTTTTTCAAGTTTAAAATCTTGTTTACTCAATTATATTATAGTTGATTTACAGTCATAATATAGGTGAATTAGTAATAGGTAATTAGATCACAATTATAATATATCACAGTTCAAGACTTCTCATCCAAAGTTTTTGCAAGTAATAAATAATACATTTATCAAAAAGAATAGATGTCCAAGTACTAACAACCACTGAGTGTCAGAGCAGTGCTCAGAGTCCAGGTTGTGCTAAGAAAGGGAAGATAAGAAGTATTATGCATATTTAACCCAAGAGTCTAGTGGAAATATTCACTGAGATATTACTTAGAGTGAAATTTCCTCTTCTGTCTAATAACAGTGATATTGAACACTACATTAAAAATATGTTCTAGCTCTAGACTGTAGTATATGGAGGTATGGAGATCATAGACTCAATTTCTTGCTGGTGTAAACAGCACAGTTGGATTTTTCTTCGGCAGTACTTGCTTGCATAAATTATTTTGGGAGACTTCTAAAAAGTTAGTTAGATAGTAAGATTTAGTTTTATTTAAGCAAGGGTTGACCAATGAGAAATAAATGAAACTGATAAGTCTACAAGATACTTCATGAGTTAGGCTTAACAGATGTACTGTGTTTTACTGTGGAATTAGAAAGCTTCCTACTTAAATCTAAAAATCTCAATAAGGAACTATCAGGATTTTTGTAAAAAACTTATTACCATAGAGGGAAATATCGTGTTTGATTTTGATAGGATCAGATGTATGCTTATTGAATTTGTTTGCCCTTCAAATTTAATTAAGGTCTTGAACAATCTTCATTAAAATGTTGAAGCTGAAAGGCAAAGAAAAAATGGGAAGTAATTTCTATATGTTATTCATGCTTGCTATTATGTACAGAGAGGTTTAGAGAGAGATGATCTATTGTATTTTACTATCTTACTGGTTATTTTATATGTGTTCATTTGATTTTAAAAGCTTATTCTGCCTCATTTTGTCATCACATGGCTGCAGTATCCCACAACAAAAATAAAATGCAGAACAACATACAGCAGCATGTTGAGCATGAAGGGAGCACTCCTTCCACATACAGGGCAGCTGGACATAAGGGGCTATTTTCTCAGGCATTGTCTTCTTACGATGCTACTTCAGGAGAAGCAGAAAACCATACAGTAGGCAAGTCAGGATGCATCTCCCTGTAAATAGCCCCTAGTGTGAATAACCACAGCAATATACACTTCTGAATCACAGATTTCTGTGGACAGGGACTGATGCTTACTTGATATCTGCAAGCAGCCTAACACAGAAGGACTCTAATCTTGGTTAGGATCTCCAAGTAAGAACTAACTGCCACCAGTAGCTAATTATTTATCCTTCCCAGCATGATTTTAAATGGCTATGAGAATATACAGTTTGGACTAACACAGCAAAAATTCTTTATTTTTTAATCTTTTGGTTGTTCTTTGCTCTCATATGCTTAAATAATTGAAAACATAAGTGCTTACTCTTATTTCTTCCTTAGAAATTACATCTGTTCCTCATGAAGTCACTCAGTTGCATGATATTTACTGTATACATTCCTTTGAAACATGCACTAACTGAAGATGAACTCTTCTTCTGAAACGACAAAAGTTTTGATCAGTAACAATTACAATGAAAAGTCTGTATTGGACAAGATTTGAACTCACAGTCTGAGCTTGACTAAGGTTTTTCATTGAAAACATTTACCTAAACAGAGCAAGAAGAATGTGAAAATATTGTGTGGATGCATCAGGATCAGTTCATCTAAGAATAAGGTAAAGCAGCTTTCATTCCACATTGTCCACAGTGTGGACAACAGGACTAACATTAGTCCTGTTATCAGGTTTTCCAAGCCAAAGACACAAAAAGAAAACAAAATATGCACTCAAAAACACAGATCTTGCCCCCTCCCCAAGAAAACATGTTTTGATCCAGTCACTTAGAAGTCATTGGTTATTCAGAACACAGTGAGACTGTAATCATAAGCTGTAGCTTGATTTTAAAAACAGAGGGGTGTCAGGTAAGCCATGGGTCTTTAGAAAATACTCAACCATATTGTTATTCCCTGCAGGGGCAGTTATTTCCAGATGACATATCCTGCCTGCCATTCCCTGTGCCTTTATTACAGTAAAAGGTGAATTATTAAATTCGAGATAATACTGCAGAAGAGTTGTGACTGACCATTGCTCTTTTCCCAGGCAAGGATTTTTTCTTGTCACCTTTAGTGAAGTGATTATGTACATAAAGATCTGACACCTCTTTTCTAATTCCATGGCATCAACATACATTAATTGAATTAGGAATTTAACATCAACCAAAAGATTAACAACGTATAACGTTACATCCTAACAAGGCAGTATGAGGCAATTTATGAATTTTATCTTGATGTCTGTATCTTAAGCCTTTTTTATTTTTTTTTTCAGTGACACTATGATTACATGGATGCATGGGTTAAATATGCCAAAAAATTTTACAAAATGTTGACATTTCCATATAACTTTTTAGATTGAATGTTATCTTCGATCAAAATTGATTTTCCACTATAGCCGTGCCAAGGAATTTTAATGAGAATTTACCAAAACAGCACAATGTATTGTTCCTTAAAAAAAACCCAAACCACTTTCTTATAAGCTCTGTTTGGAAATCTTTTTAGTTTCTCACTCTTTTTTTTTCAGTATTTTTTCTGGTATTTTGCCACTTAGGTGAGATACATAACGTGGCTCACCACAGACTTTTTTTTCTTGATTGTCTGTATTTAACTTACATGATCAGTGTTTAACATTTCAGTTTTGACCTAAACTCAAGGGCTACCTATTGAGTGAAATAATGAATTTGCAATTATTTCAGAAATGCACACATGTATTCTCTATGACTTTGGAAATGACATTATTTCACTTAAGAGAAACCTTTTTTTCTCTTCTGTTTGAGACATTTAACAGAAGAGATGGCAGAACTTGTCTCTTTTCTCTCCCAGACCTTCCTGAAAGAAATAATCTTCCCTGTCTTGTGTTCAGGGAAGGCCTACAAAGGGATGAATCACATTATACTGACCAGACCATCTCACTCTTCCACAAATAGGCAACATATGGACTTATAGATACAGCTGGCTAACACATAGTTTTTTGGGGTTTGGTTTGTTGTTTTTTTTTCAGGAAAGTAGAAACAGAAGTGAATCTTACAAATTACCTCTGCTTCTTCCCAGAACCATTTATTCCAATGCCAGTTAAATAGTTCTCACTAGGCTTCTCATTCTTGCTTACTGCATAGTCTCCTTCATTTAAAAACTCTTTAACTTACTGTTTTCTTTATCACACTGCTCTGGGTTAGTTCATATTGGTACCAGTTTCAATGAACCACCCATTACTATCTCATCTAGGCACACTGATTTGTTTTTGGAGTCCCATACACCAAAAACGTCTAAGAGTTATTAACTACTATTTCCAGAGAAGATGAAAAGTGTAATTTTGTTTGCAGCCACCTGCCAAGTTAGAATTGTCAAAATTGCAACCAGCTTTTGATTTTAAAACCCCACATTTTAATGATAGCCTACTGCAATCTCCGTTTTCCTTGACAATTATTTAAACGCCAATTTTCCACCATTCATTCTCTACTTGGCACTCTCTCTTCTCAGTACCTGGCACAGACAACTCTCGTTTCATCATATAACTTAATTCCATGAGGACACTCCTAGCTTTATGCTTAATAGATTTATCTTTTCTTTTTGTTTGCTTTTAAGTTGTTGCAAGAAAGATGTACTGTAGAAATGAGACAATATCCCAGAACAATTTTGCAATCCACTCAAGATCTGAAATAGTAGCACAAACTCTTCTGGATGAAAATTCTGTGGTATTAACAGCAAATCTGAAAATAAAAGCAGTGCTTCAAGAAACAGCTGAGCTGTAACAGAAGAGCTGTTCTAACATTTAACTATCCAGATCGGTAACTTTTATGATAAAGGAAAACAATCTAGCCTCATTTTATCACCTAAATCAGTCTGGTGCTGTAATGAAGTACCAAGTCCCACTCATTTCAAGCTCACTAATTAGATGCTATCTAGCTGTTAAATGCTAGTTCTTGGAGGCTTGATATTTCCATCAGTATTCATCTGGGGTGCCTCAAATGCAACTACTTTTATTTATTCTTCTCTGGTTCTTCAAAGTTTTGTAGAGGGTGTAATTCCATCTTGTCTCAGTTGGTGAGAAGGAAGAATTTTATTTAGAAAATTTCATTTACATGATACTGACATATAGAACCTACTCACTATTTATGGCATTAAGAATCTGGCATCTTGGATGGATGTGGCTTTTGTAATGCTGGAAGTAGTTATTGGTTGCCCCTCTAATTACAATCATAAAGTTGTTCCAAATTTCCAGACTGATAGGATCTTTTTGTGTAGCTGGTAGAATCATACATGAGAATAAATTCTAACCCCACTGAAAATTAGAGAGAGACAACAGCAAATAAATGTCATTTTGTGTATTGGGAGATGTCTGTGCTCATTAAAAACACTGAATGGATGATCAAATAATGAATTTATAAAAGGAAATTTTAAAAATGTCATAGAAAATGCAAAATAAGTCTTCAAAATGTATTGCTTTCAGGCTTTCAAGACAAGTAATTCCAGTATGTTTCTGCTGATCTGACTGTTAGCTGCCATTTAGTTGACATGACATAGTCTGAGGTGATAGCACAGGTTCACAGATTTTTGTCATGTGGTTTGATTCTTTGCAGACAAATATTTGTTGTCAGATAAACCATGTTGTTTTCCCTGTCTGCTTCAGAAGGCCAGTGAGTTTTGTTCCTCTGAGTATCTTCCCTGTATTAGCAGGATTCGTCACAAAATAAGTTACCCTATGGAAGCTGTGCTAAAATCATACCAACCTTCTCCCAACAAAAGCTTAAACTGGCCACATGCACTGAAATTGGGTTTATAACTCTTTTCAGAGAGAAACATCTTGCTTCATTATTAGTACAAAGTCCAAGGGACTTTGAAAGTGTAATCTTTCAATAATACCTTTATAGAAGACTGTGCAAAATTAATATTATACCCATTATTGCCCCACAAGTTGCAACTTGAGCATGAAATAATAGAAAAAAGTATTTCTGGGAATCCCTCTTATAGACATTCTGCATAATCTCAGATGACTTAGTGAAAGAGACAGCAAGTGAGGCAGTGCATTGATTTAAAAACAGAAACATTTTGCACGAGTGTAATCACATCCTTTTGGAATTTCAATGTATTTTACCCATATCTATTAAAAAACTTTTCACTTATTCTGAATAAATCTTTCTGCTCTTCATCATAAAGATAACAATGCAAGATTTGTATCTTTCTTTAAAATATTTCTCCAACTCTTTTAATTTCAAAGGCCACCTCGATATGTGAGTTATACAGCAAGAAAAAGACTTCACTGCTATTTAATTAGGATTAGTGCCTAGACCACCTAGTCATTTTTCTTACTGCTGTAGCTGCTGCAAGTACAAGATGTGTCCACTCCACAGCATGTAAGTGTACAAGGGTCTAATCCATCCTTTCCTTGTTTGTTTTATTCCCAGTAGTACCAAAATGCAGCCTGTAAACCCTTCTTTCAGTCATCTGCTGCTGGATCACTATTTCATTAAAACCAACAAATACATACTAAGGGCAAGGATGAGGGGAACTTCACCATTTTTTGAGGGTCTCACTGATGATGGGCCAAGTTTCTTTCTGGATCTGAGCTTTATTAAACAACCTTTGAGAGTTTCAGCTCATAAATCAGTAGCAGAAATACTATTGCTTTCCACTGTCTGGGTGCAGAGTCCTTCAGACACTCTCCACCCCCTCAGACTACTGGTAACCATCATTTGGCTCTCAAAATAGTAGTGGCTGCTTTTTTGAACTGATATTTCCATGTTCTGGCAGGGGATTGAGCTGGGTTCTTTTTTTTTGTCTTGTTTTTCACTGAGATATGCAAAGAACAAAGTGTGATTCTGGAGCTGTCATTCAGCTTTTAAACGTGTCTCAAACAGTAAAAAACATGGAAGCAGCAGCTTCCCATCCATCATTCCTTACACAGGCTGAATCCTTGCTGGCTGCTCCAGAGTCCCATGACACACAGAGATTCCTATGTAAATGGAAACCTTTGATGACACAGAAAAAAATCTGGCACTTCTGTGTGTGTGTGATAGGTACCTGAGCCTTCAGTGGAGTGCTTTGAAAATGCTTTTAGTATGACAATTCTGGCAAAGCCTCTTTGAAATGTCACTGCTTCACTAACTCTGGGACCTTTTGAATGTTACTTGCAGTATGTTTAACTCAAAGTACCACAGGACAGAAAACTTTCAGACATCTGGAAGTCTGCAGTTGTCCTTCTCACACTTTCCAATGGGCTAACCTAGACCAGGGAAATCTGTCTCAAGGACCAATTTGCAAAGAAAATAAATTTAATGCTTTTCTCATGTCTTATGACACCTAAAACCTTGTTTTTATGTAATCTGTCTGTGGAGGTTTTACTTGGAAACAGGTATGTCTGCTTTAGAAAATGTTAGCATCAACACTGCCACACAGAAATATTCTCAGATTAAGGTATCGCATCAAAGTCCAAACAAAGAAACTAACCACAGAGTTGTCATTATTCTATAACACAACTCAGCTACAATCACCATAAACCGTGATATAATTTTTCCAGATCATTATTTTCTGCAGACACATCTCACACAAAATCCTGTTTGTTCAAAAGAACAGGTTTCTCTTAGGTCTTTTTAGCCTGACCTTTTTAGAAGCCAAAGTTGCCATATAAGATCAAAGACACAGAAAGGATTGGCAAGGGATGCTTTATAACAGTTGCAGACAAATGAGGTTTAATAGGTTCCACTAACTCATCAACAACATGGTTTGGTTATCTAACCAGAGTATTCCCAAACACTTTGGAAGGAATACAAGCTTCCTGGGGTAGACCATCAGAAATGGTTCCACCTAAAACTCCAGGCAAGCCATGAGGCTAAATCTAAAAATTAATATTCTACTACTACAAGGCTTTATACATACGTAGCTCCTGTTAGCACTCCTCGTATTTCAGCAGATTCTGCAATAAAGCATTCACAGGATCACAAGTTCACTCCATCTGCCACCAGCAGACCAGGAGCAATAAAAACTTCTCCATGATCAAAGTATTGTTGTAAGACTATTTTACACATTGAGTGATTAAACATTCAACAAAGAGTTATTATTTGCAATGAAAAATTTCTGGAGAAATTGTCTTAGAAGAATATTTCAATGTGGTTGTCATTAAAGTGACACTTTGACAAGGTAAATCTAAAACGTGACTTGAGAGACTCTGACATCTTTGTTAACTACATTATGTACAATTTAGCATGTTTATGTTATGTAGAACTGAACATAAACCTTGTAGTAAAGAAAAAAGACAAAAATTCCATTCTTCAATACACAGTTCAGAAGACCTCAAATTAAAAAACTAGGGCTATGACTTCTAAATAATACTAAGAAACTGTGTACTGCAAAAAGAAAAAAAAATTGTGCAATCAAAACTATCCTTACATTCTTTCCAAAATAAAACTATTTTAAATAAGATTTCAGATTTTTCTAATGAATCTTTTCAGAGGCTAATCCTCTAGAATGTCTTTTAAAACAACTTTCATGATCCAATTAATGATGTCAGAGAACTAGCCTTACATTTGGTAATTATTTTATCTTAGGGAAAGCTGCAGCCACAAGATAAGAAAAAAAAAATCACATTTCAGTAAAGAACAAAAGAACCTTACATATATACATTTCCTTTATTTTCTTTCTGGAAGAAGTGGTGGCTGATAGTTATTCTGTTTTCAGAATTTTTGCAGGGACCTCAAGTGTCCAAAAGTGATTGTTTTTTGCCATGCCTTCTAGATTATGCAGCTTTCATACTTTTCCTACTGTCAGAGTGAGTCTCTTTAATTTGTAACTTTTTCTGTAGCTTATCATTTGACACTGAACTAGCAGGACTGCCTGTTCCTAATTTCCCCTGCAATATCTCCTCTTTGACTGTGGCTATACATGGTTCCAGGAGAAGAAGGGATAAACCTCTGAATAAAAATAATCCATCTATATAAGAAACAAAATGACCTGGATATTCAGATATATGTTATACCCATAT
The DNA here is from genome assembly GCA_024611195.1 of Ceyx melanurus. Lineage (NCBI taxonomy): Eukaryota > Metazoa > Chordata > Aves > Coraciiformes > Alcedinidae > Ceyx > Ceyx melanurus. Next base: position 94,825 of record JANHGL010000552.1, read on the forward strand.
TTCTCTCCTATGAGGGAAGCAATGTTCAAAGTTAATTTGCTACTCAAAGTTTTAGAGAGTCACCATACAAGTTATGCCCATGCTTCAGACAAGTCCAAAGAAGACCCCAGATTTAAGACTTAAGTTGGTACACTGACCCTGTCCCTGCTTGTATTGTCAACTGGTAGTCATCTGAGCCACTCAGTTGCTTTTAAAAAGCCACAAGAGGCCAAATTTAATTTCATTTGCATTTCAAACAACTCTGAATTCAGTTTGTAGATATAATAGTTCTGTCATTAATCAAAGATGCAACATAACTCATCCAAACCAGTAAATTCCATTATTATCATTTGCATAGTTGTTGGTTTGGTTTGATACACTTACGTTCCTTTCATTCCCTGGTGTTGGCTGGTCAGACATTGAATACTTAATTAAATGATGGTGGGAGTGCATTTTCATTATATATACAAGGCACAAAATGTTACAAGTCTGTTTCCATCCACTAATAGTTGGCAAATATTTTGTGCAGCTCTGTACTTATAGGAACATAAAGAAAACTATAGGTTCTAAGAGATGCATTGAATAGTACTCGAGGTTGATTGCTGAAAATGAGATATTTTTCTTTGCTGCAGTAATAATGGGCAAAAACACTCAAGACACAGTTCTGAATCAAGAAGAGGGTTTAGTCTGTTTCTATTAATTATTTTTATAAAGTCACAGTCGGTGATCTGGTCCTCTATTACATGCAGGATGAAGAGATGCAGTGCAGGAGGAGGAATTGCTTCAAAGTTTTGTCCCTGTAGAACATTAAGAATAATCTAATTCGGGGTCTAATGTTAAACATTCAGAACATGAGGCCAGGGAAGTGCAGTGTTCATGGCATCAACTTCCTACATCACGTAACCAGTGCAAGAATGGATATTCTGCCACCTCGGACTCTGTCAGACTGACAGAAAGCAGGAGCATCTCTATTATAGCAAGGAGCAAGGAGAGATCTGCATCTTCCACTGACCCTCTGCAATGTTCAAGGAGGTTGCAAGTCAGAAAGGCACCTTCTCTGAAGTAGATGGGGCAAACAGGCTGTACAGTGCCTGACACATCCAGCCCACAGGACACCCAGGTGTGCGATGGCCCCATTCAGAAGGGTGATCTGATTTCTCACAAGATATCCAGCCAGAGGAGCCAGGCATAAGTAGCTCCCTTTCCAAATGTATGTAGCCCAAAGCTATTAGCAAATGCTCAAGTTAGAACTAGTTCTTCCTGTGTGCAGTGTAAATCAACAGAGGAAGGTTTAAAATGATCCGTAACACACAATTTATGCTTTCACAGCCTTTTATCTTTCTAGTTCCCTAAGGTAATGAAGTAATTGCAGATAATTATTTAAGAGATTATTATCTAATTCATACTGTGAATCTACATGACAGATATTATTCATTCAGCCAACAAGCACAGTTATTTTAAAATCCTATTTAGTCTCAGTTCAGTCTTTCAAATTAAAATAGCTCACTACTGATTCTATGATTCTTTGTGCTACTGGCAAGGTACCAAGAAACTTATGCAGATAAAATGCTTGTGCTTACCAAAACTATTAATATGCTTTAGTAAATTTAATCTCCAAAATAACATCAAAACTTAATACATTTATGCTGAGGCTTTAGAAGAAAAAAACAGGGATGAAAGTATATTTTATTTCTGACTTCTGAAGGCAGAAATACTACTATATCTTTGTCTTTTCTATTTCTGTTCCAATTGTTCAGATAATTTTGGACACTTTCCTCAATCTGTTTGTTGGTGTTTTTTTTCTCCAAAACCCATTTATTTTGTGAAAGACATTTTCATCTGTAATAAAACCGTTCCTAAAAGTTATGTTACAACAGCCATTTTGACTTGAATGCATTTTAACATCTAATTATTTCTGTGATAGCTAATTAGATGATTCAGAAAGGTTTAGTTATAACTCTTAAAATCTGCTGAACTTCTCATGTTCTGCTTACAGTTATTTCACTACAAAATAATTCCTTCCTTTCATTGGTATAAAAGCTACCCTCACGTTTCACTTTGTATCTCAACCATGAAATGGTGTAATATTGAAATGGCTTTACACAATAAGGAAATGGAACTCTTACTGACCTGTGAAGAGAGACCTATATATGTTTATTATTTCTTTATTAGTTTATATCATTTTAATCTATTATCTAAATTAGTTTCCAGGCATTTAAGCAATAAAAAAATGCAATTATTACATTTACACATCCACACTTTTCAAACTGATTTATGATCAACAATGAATCTGGGGCTGAAAGGGTGGGACTGAAATCAGCTGTCTGGGGTCTGAGAGACCATTGCTGTGGCTGATGCAGGGATATACTGTGCCCTGTGTATGACAGACATGGTCTAATGCATTAGGAGACATCTTAAGTGAATGCTGAATTTGAGTAACGTCAGCAAAATAACACCACCAGTCCAAAGAAGTACATGAGCAATATGAATCAGCTATCCTTGGGCCACAAGACACCGAAAATACACTGGATCTGAATCATAGCACAGAGACAAACATGGTTAATTAGAAAAGACATAACACCTGCTTTTAATGATAGAGGCTTTTAGACTAGTCCTCAGGGGAGGAAGCTTCCCCTGAAATCCCCTGGTATGTACTTGAAGATTATGTGGTTCTTGTCAGGAAAGAGCAAAGATACTCTAGGAAGTCAGGGTACCCAACAGCTCTGGAAAGCTGCCCCTCTGCTCTGCTCCAAGTAGCAGATATATGGCCTTTGGATCTCTCATGTCAGTATCAACCCATCCTAGGCTTTCCCCAAGCATGCCAGCAAAGAGTCTACATTCAAATACACAGCTGGAGCAGAACATTGGTATTTCTACAACACACTAACCTCAGTTTTGCTTTTATGCTAGCCTGGCACATATCTAAAAACAACCAACCAACTACAAAAACAACCAAAAAAAGTATCTGTTCAATGGGACATTAAAGCAATCAGGGATAAGGGGTTAGCTCTTCAGTGTCCTACATTGCACTTCGAGGGAGCAGAAGGTAACATGTTTATTCATACATCCCTTAAAAACAGTTGCAGTCCTTTTTAACAAATCTGTAAAGAATTATTTTCATGAAGCATCATTTTAGATTAAGAAACATGGACTTATCTCTCTTTGTACATGTATCATGGCCTAAAAAAGCCCTAAAATACCCAAGAGAGTGTGTAACTGCTCAACGTACATGCAGGAATTTGTTCCTTGCTCATAAAACTATAGGGTAACTCCAAAAATGTCCACTAGAGAACTAAATGTAATTAATTTACTTGTTAGAGTGAATGTGTGTTCGGTTTATAGCCAATTATGTTATGTCTTGAGGGCAGAATTTAGGGGTTTTGGTTTTTTTTTCCTACCATACAATCTGTTCAGCACCAGTAACTTCTTGCAAATCACATTTCTGGGTAAATATTTTACTTTTTACTGCATTTATTTGATTTTGTACACAGCTGGATGGGATATATGACTCATTCTTTGCTATGTATATTATTCTTTCACAAGACAAATAATTTAAAGGAAAAAAATTATTTGCTTCTTAATTTTTCTTATTTTGTCAGTTATGCACTTTTGTAGCTTGAAAAACTATTTGACAGTACATCTTTGGCTTTCATTGTCTGACAAAATGTTCGAATCGTTGTTCTTCTGGAAAACACAATTCAGTTCAGGTTTTATAACTACACAATTTTTTTCCTCTAAACAACACTGAGGCAAGCATGTAAGGACATATTGGGGGTGCACTGACAAGAAATGTAAACAAGTTCTTTTCCCATCAGCTACATAAAAGCTTCTTGCTGTTTTATATTTGTTTCCCACTTTCTGTTAGCTTTGCTTATCACTGCACAGGCTCTTAAATTAATTCATTCTTCAGCTCATAATTTACTCATTGGAATTTGCAAGTAGCGGTAAATTGGCATGAAAAATTTGAAATAACATCCACATATGTTCTGTGTCTTCTCATTTGAGCTCAACAACATTTACACATGTGGTATTTGTAAGAGATAAACTTTACCTAATGTTTTGTTTTAAATAACTTATTAAATTTCTCTTATGGTTTACAGGATGTTGCTCTCTGGAAAGCATGCACAAAGAAGTAGCAATGAAATTACACAAGAGCATCTAAGAGAAAGAAATCTGGATTTAGTATTCATTAAAACAAACATTTCCTATAGTTCATCTTTTATTTCCTACAGTACTCTTCATAAATGTAGGCTAAGATTTCAACACTAGACCAACATTTTAACACAGAAAGGTTCTGAGGTTCGGAAATTTGCATTTATGCCTCTAGGTAAGTAACCTTACTGAATCTATTTTTTTTTTTTTTTTTGTGTACTTAATAGTTTTGGAAGTTAATTCACTTTTAAGTTTATCCAGACATAGATTGAAGTACTTTAAACTTGTATGACTCTTTATTCTCAAGCTCTGTATAGTCTGAAGGCAAAACAACATCTCTCAGTTCTCCATATAGGACAGTGTTACTGGCATAATTTCAAAATGTCCCCCACAAAATCAAAACAATACAAAACAAGAATCCTGGTTATATTTTGGCTCATTAGCTGTCTCAGTTACTATAACCAGTATACATTATATTGAGTTTGACTTTTTTTTTATAAAGCTACCCACCCTTCCCTCCCCATTACATAAAAGAAAAAAACAACAGAAAACAGTTATGTGAAGGAAGGTCAGCAGTCTAAAATATCAGATGATATATTCTAGGAAAAATGATCTGGAACTTTTTGAAACAGGCTTTCCCAGCAAAACAGACATTTCATCAGAACAGAAAACTCTGCAAAACACGTTGCTTTCTAAGAGTTTTAACAGAGAAGTTCATCTACTTCCCTCAAGCTTGGTGTTTACCATGCTCACAGTTATCTTTCCTATCTATCTACATACCAAGTCAATGGCTTTAAAACACATACAACCTATATTTAAGCTGTATGATATATGTATTATATCAGTATTTCATTATGAGGAAGAGAATACTTTAAAATGTTTGCAGGGTTTAGAAAATGTTTTCTATCTAGGCTCTTTTCATTGTCAATAGGTGGAGCAAGATTTTTCAGGGAACTATAAGATACGTCTCCCTTTGAGGAAGTTTCTTTCCCATTTCTTTCCCTCCGCTGACTATGGCCTCCTTCTCCCTCCTTAATACTGAAATGGTGAGAGGTTGCCTTTTCTTTCCATTTTAGAAGAGATGGTTGTTTTGTAGCTGGTTGGTCTTATCTTTAAGGTAATTTCCAACCTTAATTATTCTATGAGTCTATGAAGTAAATTGTGAAACTTTAAAATTCCTCACAATAGGAAATGTTTTTTCAGGACATTCCTGGGAGTTCAGATGTTTTTACATATCTTAGACAGTGGTTCCAGATGTCTTGAGCTTGGAATAGAAACTTCAGGAACACATATTTTCTCATTTGTTCTTTCAGTTCTCCCGTTTATCTCCTTATTCTTCTGTTTGCAAATGGGTAAGAAAAAGGTAACAGTATGTTTGATTCAGGTAAAAGGCGACTCCAATGTTTTTGTCACAAAAAGAAATAGTAATTTGATATTTCCTTCAATTTTTCTAAGGTGGTTGTTCTTATTCTTAAGTAGTGGTGCTGATAAGAACAGAAACAGAATATGTTGGTGGAGAGAAGTGACTCATGCTCTGTGACTTTCTAGGAGTTTCTAGTGCAAGGTTATGAGCACAGCCATAGGCTGTGAGCACATATGTAGCACAGCCAAACAAGAAAACCCCAAACAAACAACTCTGTATAGATACACATATTTGTAAAATATTTTAATTTTAAAAAAGAACTTCGAGTCCTAGTTGACACTACCGATAAAGAACAGTCTAACACATATTATATTGGACTATATATTGAACCATGTTTTATAACTATTAGATCAGCTCTAACTAAAACTTTGAGCCAGAAACAACCACTGGTTTTATTTTACACAGTTTTGCTTTTGATTTTAGGGAGCTCTTTGGGATAGGAATCATGTAATCATCTGTGGTTTTTTTCCAGTATAAATATTTCTGAGCACCAGGACAAATTTTAAACAAATGAATGGTTTAACTATTCCTTTGGACAGCATGATTTTGGGGCTGATGTTAGTACACACCCAGGCAGCAGGACCTACAGTGATATGGTGATCAAGCCCTTCTAGGACATTCCCTCTTGCTATGAGAATAGTACTGTGGGTTAAAAAACAAGAGCATGCTAAGTAACCAGGTGCACAGCTTCCTTCTCCTGCAAATAAAATCAAACATCTTATATTCCACATGGAATAGGCAAAGAACAAGCACACAGTGGTCAAGTTGAATGGCTCACCCAACAAGTACTAACTCATTAAATACTGCACCTCATCAGCTTGCAACAACCTGTCCACTGCAGCATATTACTGATTTCTGGAGCACTGTATAGGCTATAATTTCAACTGAAATAATCACTGATAGTGTGCAGGCTCTTCTTTTTTCTTTTTCTTTTTTCTTTTTCCCAGCCAAGGAGAATCACTCTCCACAACTTAATCTGTCAAGAACTCACATATCATAAAATTAGGATGGAAACAATGTATAATAGAATGCAGCCACAAGGGGTTCCAGATGTCTTTCTTCATCAGTTCAAAGTATTTTAAGTGTGTTTTCTCAGATGCTGTGTACAGATAAACCAGTGTATTTAATTATGATGATAAATTGCTTACTGAGTGGTGCCATTTTTTTTCAAGTAACAATAACACACACTTGTAGGATATTCATGCAGCAAGGCACACAAATGCCTTCCCATGCAGCTGTGTTGTACAACAAAAAAAAGTTGGAAATAACACTCCTCTGGGGTGTTCATATTCATAACACACTCTATGCCAAAATATTTCCATCTTTCTTAGTTTGCTAAGTGCTCTTGAAGAAGGCTGGACATTGGTAAAAGGACATGGAAGGTAGACACACATGATCACAAATTAATGCTTGTGCTGATGCATTTTTTAATGACTTAAAGACAGAAAGGTGCTGAAACCAATATAGGTCTTTCCCATTATCTGCTCTGGAAGTAAATCAAAAGCAATTTTCTGATTTTCAATGTATAAATAGTTACATTTTTATAATTGACTTACTGACTATACGAAGCACTTAGACTACTCAGCTTTCTATTTGACACCTAATTTCCAGTTTTAAACACCCAGAGCTGAAAACATAACGCTTTATTGACATGAACATCTGGTGACAGTGACTGGAAAAGAATGAGGAGGAAATGAAAAAGTACATGAAACTTAGAGTTCATGGAAAACATACTGAATCACATTTCTTTCAAATTTAATTTTGCTTTGTGCTGAAAGAAAGAAACCAAGAGGTATTCTTTAGCTGTAAACAACTGTGATTCCAATATAGTAAAGATGTCCTGAATTTGGTATGTGTTTTTTACCAGAAGGTCATGTTTACAAAGCAATCTGACGTTTCAGCTTTCTTACAGTCCTGTTGTGAAATTCCTACCACTCTTAACATGCAAGTGGCACATTTACCTTGTTCATTTCAGCAGGAACATGTGACCTTCTTTCCAGTAACTTGTAGACCACCATCACTAGCCTCCAGTAAAAGGAAAACATTGCATTTAGGTTTGGGGTTTTGTTGATTAAGGCATTATTCATGGCAAATCACAGTCTTCCCCTTCAGAGAGTGCTACAGAAGCTCTAGATATAAGACAGATTCCCATTTTCTTTCACTAGTTGAACTCTTTGCAATGAATTTGTTCTTCAGCTAAACACATGTTGGGCTATCAAAAGCTCCTTTTTGCTCTAAAATGCCACCAGCACACTGACAAATGACAATTATATTTTGGAAGCAAATTAGAGCATAAGGATCAACATGCCCTTTGTAGCATCCAAGGAATCTTCATGGGATTGAAGCCTGAAACTCTTCACTTATCAACATTATGTTGCAGCAAAGAAAGTACTGATTTAGAGTACTGAAAATTACCCAAGAATGCTTAAAGACAAAAATGACTAATGGGGTACATCACATTAGTACAACACTAACCACAAAAAGTCATAGTTGACACCAGAGCTCCTAGAGCAACTTTAATTACCTCTATTTTAGAAAACCTAGAGGCCTCAAATCAGTCTTTACAGTTTTACTAGCTATTACACAGAGATGGTTTGGTCCAGCTGTTGTCACAAAGGATAGGAAAAAGCATTAGATTAGCCTTCTATTGTAAGTGGGAATTGGCCCACAAGGAAGCAAAGACATAAACATGTGGTCAGTAAATCAGAATCGCAGTCACAAAATCCCAGAATGGTAGGAGTCAGAAGGGGCCTCTGGAGATTGTCTAGTTAAACCTCCACCCTGAAGTAGGTTGCACAGGAGCACAGCCAGTCCTGTTCCATGGTAGGACAATTTACTAACATTTTGATTTAGTTTCAGTCTCTTAGTATAAGCAGTATGTAACACACTAACATATCTTTCTTTTGTCCATACATAAACTCAAAACCAAACTTGCCTGAAAAATTAAATAATTTACTTCTATAATCCTTTTATTTTTTTTTCTGTTTTATTCTTAAAATATCCATTCAATACTGTAGATAAATTAGTATCAATTTATGGCTTAGTATTGAAAAAGGACATACTTAGAAAAGACATTTTTCTGTATTGCTTATTTCTTCTGCATTAACAATCAAGCTTTTACTGCTGGTTAAGTTTATCTAAAGCTATTTAAAAATATTTTTCCTCCTACTTATGAAAAAAAAAATGATGCTATTGTTGGCCAGAACATTTGCTGGTAAGATACAAGCTCACATCATCATAAAACATATGACTGGTAGATTATGTGCTAGTGAGAGAAGATACAGTGTTTAAGCATAAAATTTAACTGTTGAGTGTTAGAAGAAATAATCAGATCATAAAAATATTTTAACATAAAGTTTAGGAACACTGATTAGGTTTTTACTGTTATATTGACATGAGGTTTACACTTCCTCTTTTAATGTTTTGTTTTATCCCCAGCATTCTTATTGGGAAATTTTGAAAAAAAATAAATCATGATATTCATGTTTATAAGATTTTGACCGCATTTCCATAGCTAGTCATCATCATTTTACTGACAAAGTGCATTCCTAAACTGAAATGCTGGTGCCCTCACTATTTATGAAAAAAAAAACCAAAAAACAAAAACATGAGAAAAAGCAGAACAGCAACCATCACAGAGAAATAAAAAAAAAAAACAAAAACCCAAAAGCAAACAATGCAACAAACCCAGCCTTTTTTGTCTAACAGTCATAAAAAACAGATTTGACAAAACTTTAAAATAAGTCTTATAAAGTTTCATTCAAATAACTTGATATCTCTGTTAGATGCACTGATCTTAAGGTATATACAAACAGTTAAACCAGTTTGTCCTCAGGAGGACTAGAGACTGCAAAGAGCACAGCACACTCCCTGACAACAGATGAGGTCTCTTTCAGACTCCTGAATTTTCTTCCCTGAGAGCATTTTGAAGCTCTGTGCCCTGGCAACTCTTAGATGTGTCCCTGGCTGCAGAGGCATAGCCATACCACCAGCTGCATGCAGCAAAGAGGCTGGAGAACACCAGGCTGGGCTATGCCCACCACCAGTGCACGACCACCCTATTGTGACCACACTCCCTTCTCCACCCGACCACATTAGCTATAGATCATGAAGTGTGGTTTTGGACACTAGCAGATACAGCTGAAACATAGCGGTCCACATCTCCAGTCACACCAGTATGTTTTTAATCCAGTTTCCCCAGGAACACTATACACACTGTGGAAACGCTGTTTCAGAAGTACTGTACATTACACAAGACACACAAAGTTTGTTATGCTGACAAGCACAATTTGTCATTTGTTCAAGTTTGTCCATGTGAAGTTGCCAGAAGTTTAACAAAATGTTATGCATTCATTTGAACTCTGTGTTCCTACAGCCTTTGTTGGACATAAAACATGGCCAATAATACATGTTCCAGCTGAAGGGATTTTTATTCTGAAAATATATGGGAGGATGATTAAAGGGTTAGCTGTACACAGCACAGAGAACTGAACAAAGAGGATCACAGGTTCGCCATGTTTAATTAAACAGAACAGCATGGGTAATTTATGGCAGCTCTGAATGGTATGCACAACACATTGAGAGGTACAGCTGTCTAAAAGTACCAGCCACTTCCCACACACTCTGCTCTCCTTGACAAAAGATCTTCCACTTTTTGAGCCTCAGACCACAAGGGGCCTTCTGTGCATCCTTAGTATTAGCACATACTAACCATCAGTTCACAAGCCCATCAGTGTAAAAAAAAAAATAAATCTGCTTAAACATCTGCTTAAGTCTCATTTATCAAATAAGAATACTTGGGAATATACATAGGTGCTTTCTGAAGCAAAGTTCTCAGAGAAATGGAGAGTTTTCTTTCTTCCATTAAAATTGAAGGAAAAAAATAATAATTAATGGAATAAATTCATAGTACTATAAATCAAATAAACTAATCCAAAGTTATTTCAGCTTCCCTTGTCCCCCATTCTCCTACTCCCCAGTTTTGAAGTATGGGATTAAATTCTCAAGAGTGGGGAAAAGAGCTCTCTGAAAGGTTTGGTTTATCTGTTAAACAATGTAATTAATGTGACGTATGAGGTGCCACTGGACCATACAGGTGTCTGCAGCAGCATGTTTAAGACCTGGGAAGTTCCAGTAGCTATTTAGGTTTTTTTTTTCTTTTTTCTTTTATGTTACACATTTTGCTTCTATGCAATAACATATGGAGAACATTTTTATTTCATCTACACATTGTTGCATTGGTACATCGTTATCTTTAATACATTTACTTCCTGGATTGTTCTGGGATTTTGTGGTTGATGCAGTTACTCCTCCCTGTCTAACACCCTCTTCAGCTGCTATAAATCCTGGAGCTGGCAAAGTGGCTAGCAAATAAAGTCTCTCTCTAATGAGAAAGATGGCAAATGAAAGGAAAGACAGTCACAAGAGCAACAGGGAGAATGCATCTTCGAAATGTACACTACAAAAGCTGGGATACCTCCAGGTGAATTTTGTACTTCCTAAGCTAATGGATAACCAACTGACTGGAAAGAACTGGGCATAATGAGTGGAACAAACTATCTCGCCTGCTCTTTGGCTGGCAACAGTAGCACTGATTTCTTCAGTTCATAAAGACCTGGGAGCTGCACTTTCCCTCCCATGCTGGGATGGAGACTCCATTTCTGGTCACTCATAATAACAATGAGTGATTACAACAACTGCTGGTTGTGAATTTAACTGCCCTTGGTTAAAAATTAGTCACCTTTTTCACACCTTACTTTTCTCTCTTTGGCAAACCTTTCTGTGATCAAGAAACACTGAGGGAATCGTGGGCAGGTGGGATGTGGTGTCCATATTTGAAAGTCTTGTGGAAAGCAGAGGGACTCTGTCTGTCTGAGACACTGAAGACACCACTGGCACTGTAGGGATCAAAGTTTTCTGTCACCTCCATGGATCTCACGGGAGTGAAACATAAGAAACACAGATTCAGATATTCAAGCCTTTCAAGATGACTGGGTGATAGCCCATCTCTACAAGAACTTCTGTCTATACTTTGGCAGTGCACCTAAATGCAAAACAGACTGGAATAAGGAGTATTTGCAACAGCAGCAAAACAACAATATAACTTCTCTGCATCTGAGCTACAACAGGCAGGATCAAGTCCTCTTGGACAACTGCTTAAAGTTTATCTTTCACAATCCTGATCCAAAGTATTCTGACATGAGACTTTTTACCCCAAAGACACCTGGTAGCAATAAAACAAGACATATTCAGAAATACAGGAATAGCAAAACAGAAATAAAAAGAGTTCTCAAGAGCTTGAAAAAAAAAATCTCATGTATGGCATATCAGTGGAGCTCCTAAATGGGAATAGTTCTTAATGAATTTTGAACATCTGAATGCTTCCAACATTATGGAAACAAAGCTGTCATTCATTCTACAGACCCAATCACAGTCAAATACATCCAACAATGGAAAAAAATCAGTAAAAAGGTACAAAATGAAAACTAATTTTCAGTTATCAAAATATTTCTCTCTGATAAGCCAAAGAGATTTCTTTTAAACAAGAACTGATTCCAAAAAGGCAGAGAAATCAATACTATTAATTCAAATCATAACAGGCAAATTTAGTGTTAAAAGTAGTTCCCACTCTCTAAGATTGCTTTTTGCAATGAATTATAACACTTTGAGTATAGAAAATTATATGCCAAATAACAGTTTGAACACCACCTCCTTGGACTAACAGCTCTGTGTTACCTAACACTACTGAGAACTGGTCTCAAGGCACTGAGCTGTTCCTTATCACACAATTTGCTGTAACTCCTACTTCTGAAATATTTACTGACTCAGACAATTGTGAGTTGTACCATAATGCAAGATTTAAAGAATGAAACACCTGCAAGCCAAGACCCCAGAAGGGTTCTCCAAGTGCCAGAAGGATATACAATAAATGGATATTCCTTTAAGCAAGAATAATTAACTCTCTCCTGGGCCAGGGGCTTTTATCTGTGTGTGTCTGTGAGCCAGAAGAGTCACTTCATAGGAACTGAGGATAAATTGCTTTGGTCTCCTGGAGGAAACCTTACTAGTTTCATCACTGGACTGAGAAATGAGATTTGGCTTTGCTGGGTACACAGAAGAGGCCTGGGGCCATTTGTCACTGTCACCTTCAGCCATGTTTGCTGATTCATTGTCTTCCACAGCCAGGAATCCAGATTGCTTAACACTGGTGCCTTGCACACCAGTACAGCTTTGCACACGTGTACTAGTCACTCAGACCACACTTCAACTGCTTTTGCAAGCACGCACAAACTCACAGGCTGACACTGGTTTAAAAAACAAACCAACAACAACATACTATAAAATATTAACGATATAAACCAGTGCATACATTTACAATAGTGCACATCTTTTTTTGGCTGCTTTTGCTTTCGTGTAGTATGTTTGAAATATGTCCTGGCCAGAGCAGTATTTAATAAATGAGAAAAAAACAAACAAACCAACCCATTGTGGAACTTCTGATGGTTAGCTCAGTGCCATAATTCTGTGCTATAGACCTATATCCTACTCTATTGCTCATATAGTCTTCAAAATATAACAGTAGAAAGAACATTTAGAAATACAAAAAAAGTGACAAATAAAAAGCTTCTAAAATGAAAGCTTTTCTATAAAGAATCTGTGAAATTAAGTGAAATAGGGTAACACAAACACTAAAAGGTTATTGGAGGTAAAACATGACATTGATAAAATATTAAATATCACATAAACATTAAATGAATTGTTGTATTACAGAACATGAATCACACTCTAACTCATGATGGGATGTAGAAAATGTTTTCCATAGACTGCTACTACGCTGGGCAAAAGAAGATTTAAGGTTGCTTTACTTTCAAATGGGCAAAAAACTGCAACCCAGTATTGGTGTGATACCTCTTCTCTGCTCTTTGTGATGGGTGGCATTCAGGATCACTGCTGAAGGAAGGACTCTGGAGAATGGTACTTTGCTACGCTATCAATATACTACTATTAGCAAACCATGACTACCTAAAGGCTGCATAAGATTTTCCATTTCTTACATAGACAGTTCATCCCAATATGCCACTCAGTTTAGCATTCATGCCATTTGTCTCAAGTCCATTTTTTAAGAAACACAAGTGAGATGAATTACCTCCTGCCTAGAGGAATAGTAACATAACAGACCTGTTCTCACTAGCAGTGATGATAGAGTCTGAGAGGTGGCAATGGCAGCAAGGAAAAAGGGAACATATATATTGAATGTGTGATATATAGGGCAGAGAACATCTGGCAGAGGAGATAGTGGGGTCTGGCATGTGGGAAGGAGAAACAGTAAAGCAGAAGAGGAGAGAAAGAGACAGGACAGGAGAGTAAAAGGAACATTCAAAGCCCTCATAGGAGACCATGAAAATGGAGAAAAGGAAGGAATAGGCTTTCTTCGGATCCTCTAGCATGTGGGAGAGTCCTGGAGATGATACTATAGCAGATTATAAAGGGGCACAAAATTAGAAGAAACCTGACTGATCTGTCAGACCCTCTAGCCCATCATGCCTCAGCACTGTCAGCAGCAACAAGAAGCAGCCTGTTTCATTGCCATCTTGCTGTTTTGGTTTTTTTTTTACTGTTGTATACAAATTTTTATACCCTATGTAAGTAATTAATACATGACCTTACAGCCATCTACAGTGAGTGGGGTTCTTTTCTTACCAGACCTCTGGAGACATTATTTGGTACAACTTCAGTGCAAATTAAAGAGACCATAAGAATTTGCATGTCATTCACTTCAAACAAGAAGCAGCAGTTCTCAAAATGTGAAGTTTTTAACATAATGCACCTCAGTGAGAGAAAAGGCAGACATATGTGAGGCAGCTCAATAGTCTCTAGGTTTTTAGTGAGCAAAGCATTTTGTACTTTAGCTGATAAGAAAAGCCAGAGAAACCTGTTAGGTAATACATGTACTGCAGGTCAGTGACTATTATTATTTTCAGAGCTTGCTCAGAGAACTACAGCACATAAATGAAATTCCAAATTTCTGGAATTTGCTGCTTGTTCTGAACGGTCAGTGGCCCTGTTGAACTGACTCTTTCTTGGCCCTCTGAGCGGGTGTCCCTCAGGAGGGGTCCATCACACCTAGTGTTAGCACTGCAGATGTTAGGCAGTCATCCATTCTCCTTTGCAGCAGGAGAAAGGGAGCAGCATCTCCAGAGGGTGACTCATCTTCTCCAGAAGATATTAATCTTCTGATGGGATGAACTGCTGTTTGCACATATTTCTCTCTCAGCCTGGTCTCTGACTACAGCAGATGCCTCAGTGAGTAACAGGAGAGAAGCTGTGGCTGTGCAGGCCTAACGATTTAGACACAGCAAAGCTTGTCATTAGAGCCAATACCTTTTAATAGGCCACTCTGTCAAAACATAAAGTAAGGCGAGATGAATCTCCTCAGATGTACCTCTCAGCAAAAGAGAATGAACCACATCAACTAAACATGTTACACAATCACACACATACATAAATACATATCAATTTCAAGGCACATAATTTTGTTGTATTCTCATTCTCAGTGGGACTGTATTTGGCTGTCACAGTTTACAGATTTTCAATCACCTTTCTGGATTTTCTACCATCTCCATCTCATGCAGTGACTAGAATCTTTTAATTGACTCAAATTTTACTGATTCTTCATGGAAATTTAGCAAGAAAGCTACTCTGTATGACTTTATTAACCTTACAATAATGCATTACTATTTGTCTTCAGTAGTTTATGGTCTTGTTTTCTCCCCAGGGACAGCACTGTATGTGCACATGGCAATGCACTGCTAAAGTACACGTTACAGTGGGGGGTCATTGTCCTCCAGGTTGGGGTGGTCCTCCTAGCAGAAAAGACTTTAATATTGTTTTCACTAACACAACGAACATCCATAAAAGCTTGTTATGACTGAAGAATCCAAAAGTACAGCCAAACTAGAGCCTGATGTAAAGGCTAGGAAAACACTTTAAAAAGGAAACACTTACTGCTCAGAATCAGTAACTTGCTCACATCAACATCCTACACTCTCTTCACAGAAATTATTCAATCGTGATAGAACATTTTCAAAACACTGAAGAAAAGTAGGTTAGTATGCAACAATAATGAAAACCATTCTCTACGTCCTGCACTTTCCTACACCTAAGTTGGACAAAAATATTTGCCCATGCTGACATAAAAATTACATGCAAAAATTAAGATGGCTAGAAACATATTTTTCTTCAGATAAACATTAGCACTAAGTTTACTGAGTGTGAATCTGTTTCAGAGCTCCAGTTTGGGACAGGGAGGAGTACATGGAAGAAAAACTGAGGAAAACAAGTATTTTTTCACTACATATTCATTTTCTCAAAAACCCACATATTTTTAATTGAATGTTCTCAGAATATTCTCTGCTAGTTTAATCTGGTGTTTGAGAAGAGTGGAGGGGCCTTGTCTGTATAGAGGCTCATTTGATAGAATCATAACAGACCCCCACACTTTTTGAGTGGTTAAAGACAGAGACCATAAATATATCCGAATTATGACAACATATTGTTTGGCTAAACACCTTATAATTATTTACATGTGCATTATTAGTGAATTTCCTTCTTTGTTACGCCAATATACAATGTTGATATTTAATATTTTACAGAAATCATTTTGGAGGACTTTTTTGTATCTTTACAAAAAAACTAGTGGACATGACTGCTGGACAAAGGTTACCAATTCACTCACCAATTCACTCCATGAGCAAGACCCATTTCAGATGTGACATTAGCATTTGAGCTCTTAAATTCATTAAAGAAAACACGTTTTTCCTTTCCACATTTCTCTTCTAGATGTCTAATCCAGGCTAACTTTTTTAAAAGAAAATAAAACTTTTTGTTCTTCTTCCAGCTTTCATACTTTCAAAACTCGACCACCTGCTGGTACATTTGCTTTGATTTAGTGACTTAAATTTACTCCACCTGCTTATCTTTCTTTTTCACAAAGCAATAAAGCCCAAAAATCCATTCAAGCTGTCTAGAAACCACATAGGAAAGGTATTTCTGAAACTCTTCCTCTTTCCCTCTTACATTTTCCATGGTTCACATAACAGAAGTTATATTATTATTATTTACATGAGAAACATTGTAGTGAAGCCACCACGGTCACCAGAAGCAAAAATATTTGGTGATATGACAAAAAAATATATCAAAAAACAAACCAAAAAAAGCCACATTAAAACACTAATAGAACTACATATATAAATGCAAATTTTACTATTTTTCAAACTCTTGTTACATCACAAAGCAAAATGGAAAAAACATGGATGGAACTGAAGTCCCCATCTGCATGTGCTAGCAAAATAACATTTCCCTGAGAAATAAGGTAGATTGAGTCTAGGGCAAGGTACACTCTTATTCTGCTGGAGCATTGCCTAATAAATAGCTGCATAAGAAAGAGGCCTTAAGGGGTATGAAAGAAGGCCATTGTCCTCAGATGGGCAAATTAAGACGACAACATTAAATTTCAGCTATGCACCAGAGTTCAAGTGTCAGGATAGTGTGAACTTGTGCTTTTAGAACTGATCTTAAAGCTGTATGCTCTTGATTTTATTATATGGTTCTGCCAAGCTTCTTCTCTCAAGAAGCAGAGTTATTCTAGTCCTTTCTTCATCCTCCTGGTTTCTGCATAATCTCTGCCCTCACATATTTTCGCTTGTTTTTCTCTTCGCTGATATGTTCAAATTGTTTCTAAGGTTTACTGAAAAGGAACTTTGCAAGTTGAAATAATTTTTACTTCTAACACCATTCACAATATCACAACGAAAATCTTGATAACAATTATCAGATTAAAACACACTAAAAAAAGAGATTTGTGGAACACACCAATTAATAGGTAAAGCTTGTTATGTTAAATTAATGAAAGGAATAGATGAAGTTATAGAAAATTTTATTTAATATCATGAAATTCTACCTAGCTATTATTTAAAACATTTTTCTAGAAATCACCCACTATTATATAAGTGTTATTTTATGTCTTAATCCTCTTTTACAACCTTGATATGTTTTCAGATTTCATTCTGTTTCCCCTCCAATAAAAACACATTTTCAAAAGCAGCTTAATTACTAAAAGAAATAGGTTTCCATGTTTTTCTGTGAAATAATAATCTTCCCATCATGATTTTATTTTTCTTTTCTCAAAACAAAGACATAAAATGTTTATTATCCATTTTACATATAAAGCATTTTTCCCCTACTCTGTTAATAATCTAAAATTATACTAGGTCATGAACTATGGATAAGACGAAATGGGAACTGGAAGAGCTAGGAGTTTTTACCGCAGTATTAGTGGGCTTCTATACAAGTCTATACTTCTAGGCAGTGGTTTTTCTACTCTAAACTAATAGCTATATTAGAGAGACACCGATCAGCAAATCCAGTCCCTTTTGTTTCCAAAGAGTATCACATCTATTAAGATCACAAATGCCAATTAGCAAGAAAATTCCATGATGACGTATGAAAGATTGAAAACAGATTAGTACTAGTAAGACATAATTTGTAAGCAAACACACACACAAAGCTATGAGAATACATACAACTGATTTATAATTTGAATTTCAAATTCCAACACCATTAGAACAGCTTGAAAAAAGCTCCAATGATAAAAATGGCATGAAATCCACTGAAAAATTGCTGAAGTAGAAGCAAAGCTAAATGCTGTTAGAGTAGACAGGATTATGCCTCCATTATCTTGTGAGATTCAAAGCTTCACTGTACAGTCCTAACATATGCAAGCAAAGCCTTAGAACAGTGAAAAAGCTCACACCTCCAGTTCTAAAGTTCAGCTAGATGCCACAGATCTATTAATAAAGCCAACCTAGGGAGGGTCTCTGTACTGTCTAAGGCACTGCTCTCACAGTTGACAAGGTCAGCTAAAATTCCCGTGTGAATTCAGCGACTGAAATTGCAAGGCCCAAATTCCTCTGGACACATCTAAGGCACACTGGCATGAGAAAGTGATAAAAGAACCACAAAACCCATCTTATCTCCTTCAAACCTGAAAACACCCTTTGAAAGTTTTTTTTCACCTTGTTGTGTTCCCATTCGTTTGACCATCGGCCAAATCACTTGATAATCTCAACAGCTCCTATAAGGGGTAAGTGGATTTACGTCACTGCTTTCCCCAGAGGAAACCAGATCACAGCATGTTGCTAACATGCTTTCTAGAGCTGATGATCAGGTCACATACAACAAAAAAAAAAAAACAACTTTCAAATTTTATTCCAACTTCTCCTTTTCCTCATTTAAACTCTCTGCTGAATTTACAGTGTTGTATTTCAGTAATAATGAACATCTGTGACAGTGAAGAAGCCAAAATAAACTCAATCAAGGAAATTCTATGTAGTTATGCTAAACAAGTTTTATTCACAGGTTTAGGTTTCCTATTAAAAGGGGTACAAAATGTGTTCTTACCCTAGCTTAAGTATTATTCTATATTACTGAAAGTAATGTATGAGATACCAAAGATTGCTATATTATTAAGACTATTTTTCACTCATTCTCATGGAATGAAAAGCAGTTGCACAGCTTTCAAGTCATAACAAGGGAATCAATGCTTATTGTGTGAAATGTTTTCCTTTACTGTGGTGATGAAAACCAGCCGGTGCTGGTAGGTAACCAACTATAAGCAATTCAGTCATTAACCATTATCTGGGGCAAGTGTTGATCTGGCCTCAGACAAAATGTTTATTTTTCCCTTTGTTGTTCCTCTCACTCTCCTTCACTATGTTTAGTTATGATATGCAAATCCTACATGGAAAGAAAAAATCCAAGGTAAACCACTCCTTTCCAGCTGCAACAGCTGGAGCTGGAAGTTAATCATAATAAAGGGATGCCACAATTAAACCTTTTTATTCATACCAATAAATTAATTGGAGACATTATATTACAATAGTAATAAAACAAGCAACAAGCATGTCTCTTACGGTATCATTTTTTAACTGTCGTACTTTAACAAAATTCAGATTCATTAAAAAAGATATATATGCACTTCTAAAAGCTATAGCTGAAAAATTGAGTACATTTTTCATTATATGTTCTCACTGTTTCCATCAAGAGTAGGAAATTTCAAAACACAACAGGAGATGATAATCTACTGTGTGTCACTCCAAAAGTAATAATGTCTCTAAGGACTGACAATTCAATGTTAGGAATGATGATTACCCTTACATCACCAGATTTGGAACCCAGATGGTAGGAATATGCATATTTCCATGGAAACACAGCTAAATATAAGCTAGACATTTAACAGACTACTACTACCTAGCAACCAGGTCAGAAATTTAGTTGAACCAAGAAAAGACCACAAGAGTTCAGGGCCATCCTGCCCCTGAGAGCTACTACACCCTCCTGCAGTAGAGAGGCTTAGACAAGAAGTGGCTGATAAAAAGGTGACAGTGTTAAGATTATAGGCCCTAAATCACCTCAGGGCTATTCCAGTGGGTACTCACAGACATTGAAGTCAGCAGCCATATCATCCAAACCATCAACACAACATTAATGTAACAATCTGATTTATTATTTTTTTTAACTCCAGTCTTCTTCAGAAATGCTTCACTATGAAACTCTCTTAAATGCTTAGAAATGTCACCTAGGGGTTGTCTGATAAATGTAACCTTTCTATTCACTGTGACATCACCACAGAGCTCTTTCCTCTTGTTTCACTCTAGGTCTTTCCCAATGTTTCCCTTGTAAAGGAGGTACATTAACAACTGCAATGCAAACAAGAGGTTCCTTATGCTTTTTGTCCTCTATTTTTATCTTGGAAGTCAACATACCCACATTCAGAGACGTATCCCTCTGATGTGTGTGTTTTAGATTTGGTAATGAGACACCAGCCAGAGGAAATCAGAGAAGGCCATTCATAATAAAAAGAGTTATTTTGGGGTCTTATCTAACCAATGTCTATTGGCAAAAAGCAAGAACTAACTGATTTCTAGGGGTCTCAGAGGAAAAGACAGAAAAACGTTTTTTACTGCTTTGGAAGTGTTTAAAAATTGCTCTCACATGGTATGAGAGTGTTGTAATAAATTAATTGCTTTATAATGCACACTAGCAAATTTATGTGCTAATCTACATTTATATTAAGAGGCTGCACACACAAACTTGTGGAAAGAAGCTCTATATTCAGATATAGGAAAAAATTATTCCCCAGAGAGCCTAAAATATACATTGACAAGTCACAAATTAGGAGACTTGCAGTTACGGAAAATAACCTAGAACAATAATTTCAAATTATCCAACTTCAGTTACTCAGCCATGAATATATCTAGGGTGGTTTTGTCTATACAATTGGCATACAGAAATTACTCTGTTTAGTTTTGGCTTTTCTTTTTCAAATATTCTTTTCTCTTGTAAAAAAATAAAATAAAATTCTCCCAGTTGGGATGACCTGAAAAAGCTCCCCTGTCACAAAGCCAGCATTGACTGCTCACTAATGTTAATAAAGAAGTGATTACACAAGCGAGAAACAAAGATGTGGACTCTACTCCTTTTCATTAGTAGTTGATTTTAAAATAAACATATTAAAATATATCATTCTTCCCTGTACTCACAGGAAGAAATGTGTGGATTATGTAAACTATAAAATCCACATATTCCAGAATATGAGCCAACTTGTATCAAGTGGAAGGAGACAACCTCTCTCTCTTTGAAGAAAGACTGCAGGAGAAAATGATTTCTTCACCTTTAAAGCATCTTAAGATGAATGCCGAGATTATTAAAAGAAAAAAAAAGCACCCTTCCCACCTGGTGCTACTAGTCCCTGCAGAGCTGGCTATTGTTAGATGAGTACGTACAAAGAAGAGCTGCATCAATATGTATAGCAAATATTATCAATAAAAACCATTATTTTCTACTTGTCTTTCAGATCCCATATCCACAATAACTTAAAATTTTTAGTAACAATGTGATGTGAATAAATTTCAGCCTATGGTCTGAGTCAAAGTTCTTTGCTATGGGCATAAATACTTTACTGTACTTCATTGACACCTGGAGAAGGGCCCAATCTTCACTTGAGTTCAACCAAATTGGCCCTAATTTTCAACAAAATTTAACCACCATTATGTATATTGAACAATACAAACTTATTTCTACCTACAGGTTTTCTTGCTCATTTCAACACTGGAAAAAGACCTTAATTCTGAAATTTTTCATAATTCTAGCCTTGACCAAGCATGCCATAGATAGGTTTACAGTTTTGCAGACTTAGATACTTTATAGATATGCTGCACATTTGCATATGAAGTTGAATGAAAAAGAGTCTGATGTTTTAAGTTACGATTTTCTATACTTAATTTCTATACTTACCAGTAAAGATGATAATCTTAAATGGTGCAAAAGGGTCTCATAAGTATTTCCATATTACAGAAAAAAACCTCTATTGCATAATATTAAAATAATGTCAAATATCTAAAAACCTGAAGATTTCAGATAGATATCTGGTTTCTAAGATTAAAAATTTGGATCAAAATACTTTTAATAAAAGACAGTATATAAAAAGTCACTGAAGCTACTACACAGTTAGTAGTTTGATCTATGGAATTTTCTTCCTCCAAAACTTAATGGTTATCTAACACATCATGGTTTAAACTAAACCAGTTAATTATTATGGCTAACTCAGTTCATCATTAAAAGGAAATCTAATCAAAACCAGGTTGACTTCATTTAATTTCTATCCAGAAAATGATTTCACACTAGGAAGACACTAACCACACTGCTTACATAGGCTTTTGTCCTAAAACTCAGCCCAATAAAAACAGAAAAGTTTTAACGATATTAATCCTAATTTTGCCCATCTAAGTCTAGTGGCAAACGGAATTGTCTCCTGCATGGATGTATACAAGTTCCACATATTTGACTTGTGGCTACCTCAATTGTAATGTTTTCCAGGCCTCTAGAACTGAAACCAATGGATTTAACCTATTCTGCATGAGAGAGACCAACTGTTGAAGAAAGACACGAGTCTGTGGGAGCTCCAGTAAGTCTCAGGAAAAGGGGACACTTTTTCAGCATATTCATAATGTTCTTATAGTGTTCCAGCAGGATATACAAGCTGCAAATGCTAATATTTCATAGTAGAATAGGAGCTAATGCAATTACAGGGGTCTGGGAATAAAATAGTTTTCAAGTGGTAATGTGCCAAATGCCCCCTGGGGTGCTTCACTGAGGTTCATGGAATTTTGTGGTTTTCTGTGCAGTTTGCTTTTAAATACAAGTAAATTAGAACCATGGCTCCTCTGAAGAAATTTGGCATTACAAGATATGCAGTGAAAGTTATATTATGTAGTTTAAGTTCCCTATGGAGGGTAGACTTTTAATTTTTGATAACTGTGCTCGATGTTCATAAGAATGCCACTTGGTATTTTTATTGGGCACATGTCTGCATTTCTTCTGAAATAGCATGTGTCTGTAGATTTTTATTAGAGAAATAGAAAGAAGTGGTTGAATAATGGTGTTTCAAATATGCTGAAGATATTTCATGGCCTCACACACTTGCCCAGGACAAGAATGACCCTATGGTTATGGAATTAGTTTGGCATCTTAGAATCTTTCCATTAACTTTTTGTGTGGCTGAGAAGAAAGCATTGATGCTCTGGGGTCTCATTCTCATCAGTAAAAATAATATTTCCTTCTCTCACCTGTTCCCTTTTGACTACATCACCAAGTTTAGCAGAATTTACTATTTAGGACCACCATTTTTAGACTAGGTATTTTCATGTTCTTAACATGTTAAGAAGAACTTCTTGAGTATTAATCATAAAGAACTTTCAGAAAAAGTACTTTGAGCTACTGTATTTGTGGGCAGTAAAGAGCTCTATTCTTCTTCACCCCTTTACACCATATAATTGAAAATTACTTACATTCACAGAGACAACCAGGAGTTGCAACACTTGATGACATGCAGCAGACCTCTCTCATAAAAAAAACCTGATAATGCATTCACTGTCCACAACATTCTGGCTTTTTCAGACAAGTGGACCTCAGAATATTTAGAAATTTGGATTCGCTTGTGCAAGCATCCATAAACTGAAGGATGTGGTTTTATGTGTTTTATTTTTACTGCCTGGCTGAACAGTCTTGATAGAGAATTTAGCCTAAAAGGAAGATAATGTTTTTCAAAATTTCCTAGTGTTTCCTCATTTCTAACATGTTAGTACAGGACTGCAAGAAATACAATCTTGGCAGCATTTTCAGCACATCCCAATTCATCAGGATTTTTTCAAACCCAGCAAATACTAATATTTAATATTGAATAAAAAGTAGCAGTACATCATATTTAAATAATCTGATTATGCTATGCTGCCTTTTGCATTTTGTGTTTCTGCATTTAGGCATTATTATAACTTAGGTTTTAATCACAAATACCCTGAGAATTCTCTATACTTTGCAAAACATTGAATGCAGTCATAATTATTATTATTTTCATTAGATATTATTTTCAATATTCATAGGTGTATTGCTCTCACTTGTGACAGAACTGTATATGTAAATGTAATATTAAAAATATAAAGTAGTAATTCAGAACTTGGGGAAAAACCCAGGCCTTCAACTAGTGAAAAGGAACATGAACAAGTCGAATTTAATTATCAATAGATAAGTGAAAATGTGCATGAAAAGGAGTAAAAAGATCAAGTATCCACACAAACTAAAGGAGAGTTTGTATATCACTTCAATGTTAAGGCTTTTAGAAGACCTTAGAAATGCAATTTAAAAGGAATTACAGAAACCTATTCATCCCAGTAAGGTTTAAAACAGATCTTACCTTTAAAATTATACTATCCATTCAAATATAAAAATTTGTGTTTGTACACAAGTCAAGCTAGGTGTGATAAGATTAGAAACATTCATGTAAATGTGAAGATGGACCTTGTAAATAGAGGACATTTAAGCTCAGCTGGAACAACAGGCTCTTAAACACAATAGTATTAAAATAAAACAAATAAAAGCATGGCAAGGTAAAGTTACCATTTTTACTGAGAAAGGAAGTATGAATACATTAATGTTATATAAAAATTATGTAAGTTTTCTTTGATCTGTTAACAAGAAAACTAAACAAGTTGGTGGATGTTCTCCAAATAACTTGTCATTATTGGATTTTTTTTTTTAGATTACTAAATTCCTTCCCAAAAAGAACAAAGGTGGGTCCTCTGGGAGAAAAGACCTGAAAGGCAGAAATAATTACTCTCTACATATCCTATTGTTAGATGATGCCCAAGGTTAAGAGTTTTGTACAACTAAAGACAAAGACCATTTAGTCCATTTCCTTCATATGGATAGCAACAGGGCTGTTTTTTAACCAGGTAAATACTATCCTCTTTAATTTTGTGGATTTGAATTGATTTTCTATACTGGGGAATTACTGTCTTTTATTTTTCATTTTAAAAGTTGGGGTTTTAGATAAAACATCAGATTAGGTCAAATTACTACTTTGAGTTCCACAGAAGAACACAAATTAATGCCAGAATGTCAAGATATACATGGATTCATCATTATTTCTTCCCAATAGACTGATTGGAAAGATTACCATTGTCTTCAGACTGTTTATAAGTAATATTAAAATAATTAATAAAATCCAAGTATCCAACTAATCACATTCAGTAACTCCAAATGACTCAAATGGTTTAGAAGGAAAATGTAAAAGTGAAATAAGTATGAATTAGTGTCACTAAAAATTTAAAAAAAAAAACCAAACAAAACAACAAAAACAACCAACAAAAAAAGACACATGCTGCTTAAATACTGCTAAGATCGTCATCAGTTACAAGTGTGCTATGTATTACAGAAAGAGGGGATCAAACAATTGAGGGTGCAGTCTGATTCTACACCAATTTACATCTTAGATTTAATAGTTCTTCTACTGATTGGGAGTTTTGCTGTTAGAGAACTGTACTATATATTACTAAAATGAGACATTAAAGTTTGAATGAAATAAACTAATAAATGAAAGCCCTGATATTGCCAATCACAGAGACCACATTGCTCTGTTGATGTCCACACAACTGAATATCAATTAACTTCCTTGCATAAATCCACATACTCAGCAGACTGTAGGATTAGGGTTTGGCTACTTAGGAGTCACCAATGAGGTTCAGACCTACCATCTTGAAGTGAATTCCATGCAGAATATTCACTAAATGTGAAGGCTGCAGTTATGCTATAATCATTGAAGGATCTTGGATTCAGGATGGATATTAACAAAAAAAAAAATACCAAAATGATGGTGTTTTGATCTAGCAACATTCATCAATCCACAAGATCAACATGAAGATGGTTGCGTATACAATGCATTCATCCCTTGTAAAGGGTGCCATCTAAAAGCATGTAGGACACATTAAATAGATAATAAGCACTTTACTATCCAGCTGATTGTTTTCCACTTCTTATCAGGTATTCTTTTATTCACACTAAAAGTGGTTACTTTTTCTAGAATGTATCCCATAAGAAGGCAACACACATTTTCCTTGGGCCAAGAAATGTTCATGATGAAATTGTAGTGGAGGACAAAAAAAAATAAAATAATCAAAACAAACCAGTCTTAGTAGACATTAATTATGAAAGAATATCTAAACCACAAAACCAACACTATTAAATCCTAGGATACTATCAATCAGAACATCTGAAAATCACATTCAAATTAATTATATCAATCTTATCCAATTTTCTCTTATGCTTATCCTTAAATATTTACAAGTAGCTAGCAACATATGGAATAAGGGGAATTAGGTGACATACACAGTTTTACTTTTTGTGTCTTTTTCACGAACCTGAATCGCCAGAATAGTTATGCTCAAAATAAAAAATTAGTTCTGTGGTCATCTTAAGATCACCTACAGCATTTTAGTATGGCTAAATCTGTATACACTTGCTTACTTCTAAATATAGCACATTGTTTTGCTGTTAAAAATAGTCTTCTTTATTAATCACGTACTCAGTACAACGGCGTCACACTGTCTCTTCTTGCACATATAAGATGTCGTATCTTCTAGCAACCAGCAAACTCGGGAAGCAAATAAACCTGAGGTAACTGTTTACAGTGATTTGTGGCAAGCACTTCATGGCTCTTGTTTATTTCCACGTCAGGAAGAATGTTCTGCCTGCTTCAGGTACAAAGGGATTCCTCAGATATGATAAAACTTCAGCACTGAAATAATGTGCCACTTGTAATACAATGTACAATTGGAAAATACTGCCAAAACCTCAGCTGCTGTAACTATAGTGATTGGAAAGATGCCAATTTTCAATCACTGGGGATATGGTCCCAGTGGTGTAAAATGCTACGTGATAAAATAAGATGCAATCTTGTTGACTAACTCTTTCTTGCTATATGTATAACCACCACTAGAATTAAGTTCTTACTTGCTTTTCCCAAGAAATATGGAAGCAGCATATTGCTCAAAGCAGTACTTTTATGAGTGGCCTTCCCTTTAGCTAGAAACATTTTCAGACAGGAGAAACCCATCCTAGAGTTAACAGAATTTAAATGCTCAGAGCCATGATCAGAACTGGTAATTTTATGAAATATTTGATATTACATTTTTGTGAAATAATGTCTTGAAATATCGTGACCTAAAACAAAAACTTAAAAGGGCAATAATAATTTTAACATTGAAAAATAATCCTTCTTTAACCTTTACTTCACAGAATTAAAAAATATTAAAGTTAGAATTATACTGGAATCATACCTTCTGGCAATAAAATTAGTTGGTTAGCCAGAAATTTAATGCAGTAATAAGGAAGACATCCTTTATATTTCACAGTCCATACTGCCCACACTACAGCACCTGCCATTGACTATAAAAACATAGGTGATGGCAAATATTTGAAGGAAGTAAACAGTTAGTCCAAGGCCAGTAATCCAACAAGTAATAACATTTTCCTACAAATAAAACCCAGAACGCTACTTGAGATTTCTACCAGAGACCATGCAGATTTGATGTAATCTCAAGATATGTTGATCTGACAGAACAGCCACTTTGCTCTGTTACACAGACACTCAATTTAAACATAATGTCATGAGCAGATATTAAACCAGTGAATCTGCCTCCACTTATCATATGAAAAAGAAAAATTATGTGGAAAGAACCCTGGGACTGTAAGCCTCTAAAATCTTTTTTCCTTTTATTACCAATTATTAATTTGAGACATGTCACCAAACAAGTTGCTTAATCAGTTCTTGATCTTTTAGATAAGTGTTATACTTTTATAGATTATTTTTATCTTTGGCTAGTGTTTATAGAGTTACTGAAGTAAATGTTTTAATGGCTTTTTGACCTAACAAATCTTTGTTCTGCAAGCAATTATACTTGTGCACAAATGCATGCAGGACTAGAGCATTGAGGATTTATACCATATTCTCTCTCATGTAGCTAAAGCCCATTAGCTACAGCTATACCAAATCAGTTTATCTCAAGAGAAAGGTGTGCTTTAAGCAGATTATTAGTGATCAAGTTTCTGTGCCTATTACCAAGTAATAGTCAAATACTTGAATTTACCTTTAAAACAATGACACAGAAAAACTAGATACACACATGTATAGCTTTGCATTAAATGACAGTCATGCACATTGGTGCTTTTTTTGCTTAACAGGAGAGGCAGATGGTTCCCACTGCAGTGTCTGTGTTTTACTCATAAGAAAAATCAATAAACAAGCATAGACCATCACACCTAAGCAGTATTATAGGTTCACCCTTCAGTCACAGCAACACACAGCTTGCTGCTTAGATGTCCTTGGCACTTCTTTCATTGTTGAATAACACCTATGACTGAAAAACAGATCATTTCCTATCATAAAGCATCCTATGCCAGGCTACTCCAGCTTCTATTTTTCGTCACTTAGAGGAGAAGGAAAAACAGAAACAGAGAAGACTGAGGGGCAAACAAAGGAAAGGTTTCTTTTTAATTAAAAGTTCAGGAAATGTTTTCCTAATGCAGTCAGATTATGCTGGTAGCTGAGAAACTGAAGAATAGCCCATCATTATGATATTTTTTTCCCCTTTTTCATCCCTTCACTAGCCAGAGATAGCACGCCCCTGTGGGGCCTCACTTCTGACTCTCTGACAAAAGCTGAGCAGCCTTCTGAGCTACAAGATGAGATAAAGCTGCAGTTACAAACAGCAGGGCAGAAGCTCTGGCATCTTTCCCTCCCACAAACCTCCATTAAAGGTCAAGCACACTACTTAAGCCTGCTATTACAGGGATGAAAGAATCATGGTTTTGCAATATAGGTGATATATGCAAATAAACAAATAGAACAGTAGAAACAATTGAGGCTCCTTGCTTCCAGTTAGCAAAGCACAAAAGGGCAACTTTCATGCTAGACTCCAATCCTGGAAGACTTTTCAAACTTCTGACCTCAAAGAGCCCAGGAAAGGAGAGTTTGTTTCACAGTGGCCAAGATCAGAGACAATACAGGCTTTATACAGCAGTAAATTCATTCACCTCCCTTTTTTCCCCTCCTCAGTTCCCAGGTATATTATTAAGTAGCAGAGTTGCAAAGTCTGTCAATAAAGTTCATGGTGCTCCTGAGAGTTTGACATAGACAATCTATAGTGCTATCATGCAACTCAGCATATACCAGAGCAGAAAGAAAACCTAGACCTACCTTTTGTAATAGTTACCACTACAGCAGAAAGTAGAAATTACAAAATACTTATAACCTAGTAAACAAACAAGTTTAAAAACAGCAAAGCTAGAGTTTGTGCCATCTTCTGAAATGAAGCATATTACTGGGAATTTGTAGGGTAGAGTTCTTCCTTCAAATGTTCATATAATTCCATTTGGGAAGCTATAAAGATACAATTAATATATGGAAAGAAAACGACTAACTCACATATATTACAATTTAAAATATGTATTAAAGATTTTTTTTTTCTCACCCCACCAACAGAGACCTACTATACAGCCAAAAGAAGAGAGTCCACTGCCTGCTTTATAAGATCCACTTGAACCACAGGACTATTCACTGTCTTTTAATTAGAAAGAGGTACTAAAGCACAAGGAAGCATAGCACCTTAACAGCTGTTCATCTCCAAAGTAGAGATGATAGGACAATTTAAGAGTAGGCTGGTATCTCAGTACTCCTCAAGTCCAAGCAGTTTATTTATGACTCAGACACTAAGGCAAACAAACAGACCCATCTAGCTGTAAAATACCTTCTGCCTACAATGGACAAAAAAAACCCAGCCAACCAAACAAAAATCCCAAATGCAGATTGGGCTGTGTGCACGTTGGTTTTTCCAATGAGATTTCTCAGGACTGTACAGGTTTCTTACCATTAACTTAAGAAACTGGTGTTAAGATCCAAATAATACTTTGCATAATCTCATTTATTTGTTATTAATATCCTTTCATATCATGTACATAAAAACAATTTGAAATCCATTTGGGAGCCCCCAAGACAAGTAAGCAAATGTGGTCAGTGGTTGCCATACCCTTTAGAGGTCTGAGATCCCAGATACTAATTTTGAAAGAGGAACAAACTCCACATAAACTCACTCTGTTCTCCTTTACATTTGCTATAGAGAAACGTTAACTCAGATAGTGCACAGTTCCTATGTAAACAGTTAAACTGCATTCACAGGTTTAGGTATTGATGTATTGTCCTTTTCAGCTGTATAAAGACCTTCTTGGAATTTAGTGAGATTCCTTACTGACCTGAGGATATGTCCAATGCGGGTTTTTTTTTCAAGATCAGGACCTCTTATGTCAGTTTACACTTACTCTTGAGTGTGTAGGAGTCCATCTTCTGTAGTCCAGCTCATTAAATGACATTTTAGCCTATCCAATAATCCAAAGTGCTCTTTTCAGCAGGAAATACTTTATAAGGTCTACATCCTGCCATCAGCCATCAGCACTGATCTCCCACTTGAAAACAGTAGAAAGGTCTGTGCAAAATATCACTGGCAGGATATGGGTAATCACTGATCCTTTTTTGGCTAGCAGTAGGAGTAGAAATATGCTGTTTTTCTCATATTTAGCAGTTATTTGGTCTGAACTCATTATTTACCTGTATGTTATTACGGGTATTTGAAAAGGCTTGTTTTCTTCAAATCCCTAAAGGGGAAGAGTTCCATGCCAAGTCTACCCACACATAATTATATATTTCTACAGCGGAACTGTTTGGTTGGGTTTTCAAAAAAAAAAATAAAATTAAAAAAATCCCTTGAAGGGATGAAGAAATGACTCTCTACTTTGCCTATTCCATGAATCTGAACAAATAATAAATTAATATTTTTAAAAATTGCTACCTTCAGTTTTAAAACACTGTTGCTATATAGCAGTATTCTGTATTAATTTACCAACTGACAATTACAAGAAGCAAGACTATATTAGTGTTTCCTTAGGCCTGAGCCTCTAGTAGCAAAGAGAAAGGAAATGCTGACAGGATAGTGTATAATGATAGAAAGGCTTTTATGAGGATATATTTCTCCAAAGGCACTTTTAGGTTACCCCTGTCAACTCTTTGTTTACATGAAATCACTTTTTGAAAGCACTTTAAGAGGACCAAAGAAAATGTGATCTACATTTTTCAAATATATTGAAATACCACTTGCAGTCAGAAAGGCTAAAAGAGCATAGGAAAGGAAGATCTTCCAAATCCTAATTTCAAGCCTGTGGCACCAAACTATGGTGTGCTACAGTTAATATCACTGCTTATCATGAGTTTAACAAAATTAAATGGATGTGTGGAGGTGGAAGAGAGGAAAGATTTCTTTCTACTCTTCCCTTTCTGGAGGTATATACTTACTTGAGAATATCACTTTTCATTGTTTAAAAGTTTCTAAATCTCAGGATTCTTGAAAGTATGTCTCCAGTACAAAGATGGAAAATTAAAAGCATCCACATGTTTAAAAAAAAAAATGCTGGAAAAAATGTAGAGGAGGGAATGGCTAACATGTTTACAGGACTGAGGTCAATAGTGCAGGATTTACACTTGGTTCTCATTATGACAGCAGGATACGCAAAGGAGTAGAATATATGTAGAAAGGGGATAAGGTGGTAACTGAAGGAAACCTCACTCCATTATTCATTAATAAAAGAATCATTTAAGTTGGAAAAGACCTTTAAGATCATCAAGTCCACGTATAAGAGAAACGGTAGTTTCTTCTATTCTGCCTTTTCTTATTCATTCACAGAAAATTCTTTCACAAAAAAATGGCTCACCCTAGTATAGGTACACGTTACACTGGGGGAAGAACATATCTCCAGTAGAAGAAAAAGCCACCTACCAAGACATGCTACCCTGAAGCTGACAGCAAATCATCTGTCAAACCAGGACAACAAAAGCAATGCAGCTTATGCAATGAAAATGATTTGTTATTTAAAAAAAAAGAAAACCTTGATACTCAGACACACAAAATACCCAGCAGTGCATCAAAAAACAGTTGTAAAACCAAAAGAATCAACCTCCTGCTGCAAACAGACTATAACTTTTACTCAAGCAAATGTAACTCAGATAGTAAAACCCTTATATGTCTTGTAGCATGCCATTACCTTCCTGAAAAGGGCAGAATAAAGTCTCTGTGAGGAATTGAGATATAAATGCTTATGTCACATCACCACCTTGTGCTTCATAAAAGTCCAAATGTAAAATTCCTATGTCTTTCCACATACCTTATTCTTGTATGTTGGACTACTTGCTTTTCATCTGGTTCAATGAGCTAAGTGGCACACATAGTTAGGAAGAGGCTGGGCTGCATAGCTGGAAACATGAGAGACAGGTACATCCCTTTCACTGACAGTGGGGTACTAGATATGTTCATCCAATCTGATTGAAATACCACTTAATCTCTCACAGAGCAAAATCAATTGGAATGTCAGGGACCATCCCTAAACTACTCTAGCTATGTAAGATTGTATCTGTGCATTTTCTATGTAACCATAGAGGCCTTGGACATACCCAAATGGAGTTATTACATTAATACCTCAGGTAAGAAAATCTGGCCAGTTTGCACTTCTCTAGCATCTCTCTAGCACTGCTAGAAGAAACATTTTCTTAATCACACAGAACAAACACTTCAAAAGAGATGGCATTTTGA
Organism: Ceyx melanurus; assembly: GCA_024611195.1. Taxonomy (NCBI): domain Eukaryota; kingdom Metazoa; phylum Chordata; class Aves; order Coraciiformes; family Alcedinidae; genus Ceyx; species Ceyx melanurus. The sequence goes on from JANHGL010000552.1 coordinate 127,462, forward strand.
ACTAATGTGGGGTTATTCTATTGAGGCTGCAACTCATGTTTACCTAGAAATCAGCTGTGTCAATTAAAGATACTTATACCTTCTATGGAAGTTTCTTGTCCTTGTCAATAAGCCAGCAGAAGACAAACATGTCCCCAGTACCACAGCCATTGTCACTCTGCCAGTTTACACAACGTCTAATTTTTTTCACTAGATCAAAAAAAAGACTACGTTTTGTTCTACTCTGTTGTGAGAGTGAACAACGAGAAACAATTTGACTGAATTTACTCAAAAGCCACTGAGGTGCTGGCTGTGCAGGATAAAGTAACAAAGATAAATGTAGTAGAGTACCTTACACAGCCAGTGCACAGAATACTTCATGTGTGTGACTACACAGGCACGCACAACTAATGTCTTACATATGGTGTCTTGCTTTGGATCAGCCTCTGAAGCTTAGTGCAGTATTGTTCTTTCCCATTTACTGAAGAAGATATTGCAAGTCTCACAGATTTGAGATAAGGGCCATATTCTGCTTATTGATTTTCCAGGCTCCCTTCCCAAAACTGTCATGGTTTGCAAGAAAGAACTTTGACCCCAATGACCTCTGGCTCAATTCTGAACCTCACAGGCCTACCACTCCCCTGAAAACAATCTGCAAACCATGATCACCTTCCTTTGTCCATTTATCTGAGAAAGGATAATCTCAGCCTGCTATGCAAAATCCCAGTTTTTGCTTTGGCGTTTCAAAATAACTGATTTTCTAATTCAGGTTATCAAAAACGGGCTTTTTAGTTAATTTTATAATGCTGAAAAAAAAAAAAAAAAGAAAAAAAGCCATGAACACAAGTTTTTCTTGGTTTATTTTGGAAAAAAAAAAGTGGTCACTGTTGGGATAAAAGTATCATCACCATGACATATCTGAGGTATAAGTTATACATTAAGCCCATTCCAGGCTCTGGCACCCTCACTGTGAAAAAGTTTTTCCTTGTGTTGACCCTAAACCTCTTGTGCTCCAACTTGCAACCATTGCCTCTTGTCCTGTCACTGGATGACACTGAGAAGAGTCTGGCTCCATCCTCCTTACACTCACCCTTAACATATTTCACAGTGTGGCTGACAGAGCCTGGAAGGGGCTGCCCAGGGAGGTTGTGGAGTCTCCCTCTCTGGAGACATTCAAAACCTGCCTGGATGTGTTGCTGGGTGACTTAGTCTAGGTGATGCTGCTCTGGCAGGAGGGTTGGACTAGATGATCTTCTAGGTCCCTTCCAACCACTAACATTCTGTGATTCTACAATTCAACACTTTTAAGAATTCAAGCTTGAATTGTAACATCTGCTTTCCTGGTTGTCTGGAATTCTGCTTTTTTGAAAGATGAACTTCTAAGTAAAGACATTGTAATTACTACATGAAAAGATTACCTTAGCCTACACTCATTTTGGGTGTTAAGGATGACTGTAATACAAATTCTTTGCCTATTTGTTAATTCTAAGTTTAAAATGTCCCCACTTCAGGTTATTTGGCAAAATTAAATGCCACTAAACACCAAACTCTCTAACAAAGTAGAATTGTGTGCCATGCCTTGACGAAAATGATGAATTTGTGTCTGTTAAAACAGAGATCTCTTGAAAGTTTCATGAAAGATATAGAAGTCATCATTCAAAACTATCTTTCTCATTTAGAAAATGCAGTGGCTTTATAATAATGTGATAAGTTTATCAACATTGATATTTAGTTAGAGAATATTGTATTTACCTATGGCTGAATTTATCCAGAATGTTGGGAATGATCCAGTGTATTTGGCAAGAAAGGGACCTTTTGGCAAAGGAGGATCACATCTGCATTTGTGGATCTTATGGGAAAAAGTTGTGTCATCAAGGTAATGTAATATTACACATTTTAAATGCTTCATTAGTACTGATATAAGGACAAAGTTTCTATTTTTCATTTTTGGTTTTTACAATCTTAATTTTTTATTTCCATTTGTTTCCAAAGAAGCCTGTGTTGCTTCAAATCCACTTACAACGTGACTCAGATCCCCTGCCAGTGACTTAGTACACCAACAGAGGAATGCTAATAATCACACATACATACAAACAGTTAGTACCACAAGACCTGACCTTGCACATATGCACTAAAAAAAGACGATACCAAATTTAGCTGTTTCTTATAGATCCTGCAGAAATTAAACATTACATCTTGACTATTTATATATATACACCTTCTCATAGTAGCTGTTTATGCATTTTTGTTTTGAATATGCACCAGTAAGATAATAATACCCATTTTGAATACAGCCTTTGGTCAAAATAAGGCATTCTGTTCAATTACTAAAGGAGAAATACATCCCCTGTCAACAGCAGAATCAGAAAAGTTATTTGGGTTTTTTGCTTTCAAGATGTTAGAAATTCCTTTCAGCTCTTCTGTGTACATTTTAAAGTTAGTAGTGAGCTTAAAATAGGACTCTAAGATTAAAGGCTATGCTGACTTGTACTGTGTCCAGCTCTGCAGTCCTCAGCACAAGACAGACATGAATTTGTTGGAGTGGGTCCAGAGGAGGACAACAAAAATGATCAGAAGGATGGAGCACCTCTCTTTAATCTGGAGAAGATAAGACTGAGAGGGGATATTATTGTTTACAAATATCTGAAGGGTGGGTGTCAAGTAGAAGGGGCCAATCTCTTTTCAGTGGTGCCCTATGATGGGGTGAGGGGCAACGGTCACAAACTGGACCACAAGAAGTTCCATCTCAACATAAGAAAAAAATCATTTCTGTGAGGGTGACAGAGCCTGGAACAGGCTGCCCAGAGATGTTGTGGAGTCACCTTCCCTAGAGACTTTAAGAATCTGCCTGGATCTGTTCCTGTGTTACCTGCCCTGGGTGATCCTGCTTTGTCAAGAGTGGGTTGGACTCGATCTCTAGGGGTCCCTTCCAACTCCTAACATTCTGTGATTCTGTGATTTTTAATGCCATTTTGATATTACCCATATAATGCCATTATTAGTTCAGGTTCCATCATAGTTTAAAATCATAGCATAATTGAGACTGAGGTGGATCTCTGGAGGTTTTCTAGTCCAAACACCTGCTCCAATGATGACAAACATCACCATTACATCAGCCTGCTTAGAGCCTGTCCACTCAACTACTGAAGATCCTCAGCAATGCTGATTTCACAGCATCTCAGGGAAATACATTCCAGCACTCAAATACTTTCATTAGGGAAGTAAAATAGTTGCAACAGACATTTGGTTTATGTGAACTGACAGGAGAACATCTCTCTTCACAAAAATATGAAATGTTTCCAATCCTTCTCTTATTAATAGTAGCACAGAGTTCAGAAAAATGTAATTCAAGTGACATTTACTGATTTAGCCCCGTTTTAGGCTGATGGACACTATTTAAGTCTCTGTGTCTCCATGTTTTACACTGTGGTTTAGCAGGTAGAGTGCATCATGCATATCATAGCCAAGGAAGAAAAAGTCAATCAGTCTCTGCCTACCATGGCTGGCCAACAAACTTCAGCCCTGGGATAAAAACAAGTATGTTCAAAAACACCACCACACTGTAGTTAACACCAAAGGGCTTCCCTCACAATTCTGTTCACAAACCAACCCCGAGGCTCAGCTCATGAGGTACTGGAGTATTTTTTTCTCCTTTATTTAGGTAACATAAATGAGGTGCTGTCTTCTTCACTAGTGTCCCAGAAATGCACAAAACCTGAATGACTGTTCACTCTTGTTGCCCACTCACACAGATCTCTATCTGGTTTCAAGTGGATCTTTAGTCAGAGTTATTTGTGTGCTGTCAATAAATGAACCTCTCATAATTCCTAAATTTATAATTTCTCTTTCAAAAAGAAAAATTCTCCCTCATGCAGTCGCTAATTATATCCATGCCCTTTCCAGGAGGTGAATGGGTTGACAACCTCTTTCTGCTTCCATTTCATCTGTGCTTTGCCTTTCAGGAGCATCAGTTGGATGTTATTCCCATCTTTCAGAGGGTCACTAAACGGACATCTTCATGCCTACACTTTGCACTGAAGTGTGCCAGAAAGCTGGGTTTCTGTTCTCTCCTTTCCTCAAGGGAGACAAAAGAGGAAGGCTAACAAACACATTTGGCAAGGAGCTGCCTTCCTCACTGTTGCTCTAAACATTGACTCAAGACTGCATGAAGTATATTTAATGCAGCATCTTATTCAATTCAGATGGACTTAAGATTCAATGCAAACATTTAATACAATTCTAATTACTGGTATTCTGACTATGTCACCCATTTATGTGAATCACAATACATCTGATGGACTGTAATAAAATACTTGGCAACACTGAGTTGCAATAACTTACTTTTTGGTTCCACTGATATTCTTTAAGTGGAAAACAATATTGTTCCATTAGATACTTCCAGCAGGAGAAAGGAAGAAAGTGTAATACAAATAACAAATCTGAAAAGTTTTGTTTCACCCAGATTAAAGTAACAGCAAATGGTATCTTTGCTCTAGTTTCAGTACGTCACACGTTCAGTGTCTTGAGAATCAACTCAGGGTTGATTTTTTATTTAAGTGAACATACTGAATCTATCTCTTCTAGAACAACTATAGCAAATCTGTGCACAGAAAATGGAGTTTCTGCAGGGGAAAACACACCTCTTTTTTTTCCTTAATCAGAGTTTACCAAGTCTTAAAATGGATTTTGAAGTAGCTTTATATAAGTGAGATTATTAAAGAGTTGACACCACTCCCAACTTTTCCACTGGAGTGTGCTTCAGAACAGAGAAGGGATCATTAATTTTTTTTCATATGTGACCAAAAAAAAAAAAAACAAAAACAAAAACCCAAACAAAAAAAAGACTCTCTTGGTTATGTAAGACTCTTCTCTTTGATTCTTGGCCAGCTGTGGATCATAATCCCTTTTTTTTTTTCTCAAAATATTATGCTGGAAATTTTGCTGGACTCTTACTAAACAAATATCTGCACTGATGGACTGAAATTTTTCTGCTTCTGAGGGCAACCTTGTCTATCATACTGGGGACTAGATTTCAGAGTATTCACCAATATTTGTGAAGTCTGAAAGTGAAAAAAAGTGTAATTGCAAACAGCCAAAAAAAAAGCTTTAAGTTGAAAAATTCCATATTTTGTAGCCAGTTCAATGAAATTTTCCACTAAGACTTTTCTATTCCCGAATGGCCTTCCTTTCTGATTTCTATTGAGAAACTCAATATATAGTACTTTGGTCATGAAACACAAAAATTGAAGACTCATGTTCAGGTTTCAGTTCTGTAAAATTCTCCCTGGTGTGCTCATTAAGTATCCATTATGTGTTTTAGGACTAAAAGCAAAAAGTTCAAAGCCTGAATTTTTCATAAAACAGAATCCTCATTTCTTTGTCAGCCCTAAGATGTATTTTTCTCACTGTCTGTCAAACTCCAGTGAAGACAGACATCTGAGTTTCATCCTCCACTAGCTGGACCATTACTACACTATCAGGTCAAAGAACTGCCTCATACATCTCTCAAGCTCATTCATATACAAGAACTGGCTCTATACCCAGCTGAAGCCAGCACACAGCCACAATTGTAGTAGACAGCAGCATGTTAATCTGCACTGACAGGGAATTTCAAGTGTTTGTCATATAAGACCCAGTAAACCACCTATAATTAGATAATTCTTTGTATTGGGACCACTTCAAAGTATAACCTGGGAAATTAAAAGCCTCATCTAATTCTGAACAGAAATCCAGCCAGATCACAGAAATGCTCTCAAAGCAATGTCCAAAAGCTTCAGTGAGACAAAAAAGTTCTTGCTCCAGTCAAGACAAGATTTCTAGAGAGTCTTCTGGCACATCATAAATCTGTCTAAACTGAATGAAAAATATAAACTGAATGTTGCCCTATGAATTTTTAAACAGTGATTTTGAACTATGAATACTGATAAAAAAATGGTTGTCCTTTTTTTTTCATTCCAGGGTTTCAAAACCTTCATTTCCCATCAGACAAACAAACAGTATTTGGCTATCAGTAGGGTCAATATCACCAAAAGATTATTTTTGTGAAGAACCTTTGTCTTCTTTTTCAAAGTGCACATTTCTACCTGATTACTTCCTCATAATGAACTGTAGTCAAGTTGGTTGCAAACAGCAGAAATATCCCAGAAGTCAATCATAATTCATAGGAAAAAAAAAGCAAACAAACATCCAACTGACAATAAACTTGTTTCTTGCCTTGTTTTTTATTCTAGGAAGACAGAATCATTGCAACACCAACACATACTATTGTTATACAACTATAGTTCTTTCAGGTGCACAAAGCCTAGCAATAATTTAAACCACATTTGGTGCACAAAGGGCCTTTCCTAAGTGCAACAAAAATTACCTTCTCCTCTCTCAGCTAAAAATTTAGTTTCTCAAAGCACTGTTATCTGAGGACACAACTAGATATCCACTTGCATTTATAGATTCTGGAAATGGCCTGAAGTTGCAGCAGGGAAGGTTTAGATTAGATATTAGGAAGAAATCTTTTATAGAAAGAATGGTGAGGCACTGGAACAGCCTGCCTGGGGAGGTGGTGGAATCACCAATAAATAAAAGGTTTTGATGATATGCATGAGAAGTGACTCTAGCATTCACAGCACACTGGAGATTCAGTCTACACTGACAAAGCAAATGCACATTGTTCACACAGGTGAGCTCACCCTTGAACACTTCCAAGTCGGGAGCTTTCAGAAATGTCTACTGAGTGTACAGCAAAGCTGGTGTTTTCCATCAGGAAACATCCATGCAAGAGGAACACACATTCAGACTTCCAACACAGAAATCCAGCTGCTCCTGTAACATATAAGATGATCTTGGCTGTGTAGGATTTTTTTTTTAGTGAATAAGGACTGTATGTGCCTCAGTATAAATATGTTAACAATTCTGATAAAGTCATCACACTGGGCTCACTTCCAAATGAGTTGTTTAAAACACACACTATTGACAGATTGAGGATGCATGAACTGAGAACTATTTTCACTCAAACACATCTAATCATTTTTTGCTTGTGATGACACGTCTTAAGCAAAGATCTTTTCCTATCACTGAAAGCGCAGTCTAGAATGTAGCTGTGCAACAAAATCTGATAACAAAAGATGAAAGCAGACCTGTAGAAAAAGAAAAGTAGGTTACAGCAGTTTCTGCTCTGAAATTGGAAAAATGTGTTCCAGAGAAAGGCATTCTGGCTGACAAGTCGGTGTGCACTTCAGATCCAAGAACAGGACTGAAATTGGAGCTAAACCATAATAAAGATTTTATAAGTAAATTCCTATGACAGTGGACTTTGCAAAACACCAGAAAAAACAACCTTCCCATGCAAAGCTGTGCTACTTCTCACGTCTCTTGCAAGCAAGAGTTGCAGGAAATTAGATGATTGATGTGGAATTTATGGACTAGCATTGGTTTACATATGAACAGCAAAGTTTCTTGAGAAGCTGAAGGCTGAACAAAAAAAAAAAAAACAAAGTCATTTTTCAGAAGAAATAGCATTTATTTGAGAAAGAAGAGTATGCCTCCAGCTTTGAAGGGCTTGCAGATATAGGTCTATTTGGAGATATGAGGTAATCTGGAAGCCATGAAAATGAGAAAACTGTTATATTAAGTATCAAGAACAAACAAACAACAAAACAAAATGAGCCTCAAACAACTAGTTTTAACTCTGGTTAAAAAAAACTTACTTGGACATCCTCCCTTTATGTTTTATCCCTTCCCCTAAGTGTTAAAAAAAATACTACCCGTTCTACAAGTTTCAACATAAAATCTGAATATTCAGCTATATTGACAATTCTTGGTGAATCAGAAGTGCAAAAAATGGCATAAAGAACCCTCACAGTGATGCCTACATAAAGCTTCAAAAGTGTCTGGGCTCATCATCTGATACTGGTTTCAGAGTTACCAATTAATTTTTCCTGTGGAATATTTCCTGTAGTTAGGAATGTGAAGAACTCAGGTAAGCAAAACAAACAAAAAAACCCCAAATAATTCCTCTTTTATGTTGGAGGGAAAAATTATATCCAGAGTAAAAATCTTGAAGTCACTTGCCAGATAATTTACCTTTTATGACATTATATTTTGCCCTAATTTTCTCACTGCCATGTTGCCAATAATGTCAAACTTTCCACTGCAAGTCTCCAGCTTTAGAAATCACTTGCTCTACTACTACATACAGCAAGGTTGGAATTGTTACTCAATAAAATATGCTACTTCAGGATACTTTTTTTCACCATCTTTTTGAGCTTTTTCATGTACTTCTAAGACTACTTCTTCATGAAATCAGCTGAATCACAGGTTATCTTCAGAAGTAAAAAGCATAGATAAGTGGAGAATTTGCTTTGGAAAAAAGCACTCACTGACAACAACAAAAAAAAATAAAATCACTGCTGGTCTACTTTTTGACAGAAATAACATCCTTCCTGTAATTGTACTGTATGTAGAATGTACTTTGTCATTTAACAGGTAATATGTTTTAATAAAAATTCACAGTTCAGAAAATTCAACATCTTCATCCCAGGAAAAGTTTCTTAGAATAACAGAGTTGACTTCATGCATCATTTTTCAATTGTAATTTCACTTCTTAGGCCTTAATTTGTATCATTCGAACCCAAAAAAAGTTGCACTAAAGACAGTGTACATAACTGGGAAAATACAAATTGAGCCTTAAAAATCAAAATTTAGAATGACAGAGTTAATAGTGCCAGACATGGATATCTGAACCAAAACCAAGATATGCCTAGATATCCTTAAATATTCATCTGAATGCCTGTGCCATAAAGAGGCTAGACTACAAAATTTAAGTAAATTTTTTGGCTGTTGTATTCAAGATGGCTCTCAACGGAACAGATAATACAGGGAAAATCACTTCCCTTGACCTTCTGGCCACACATTTTTATGCAGTCAAGGATTCAATTGGTTTTCAGGACTGCAAGTGCACATTGCTGACTCACATCCAACTTTTCATCCACTAGGATCCCCAAGTCGTTCTACACTGGGCTGCTCTCAATAACTTTATCCACAGCCTCTACAGATATTTTCCTCTATTTTGCTTGGTCTCTTCTAAAACATCAGTCTATCATGTTAGGTTAGCAGTCATGATATATTTTTCAGCACTCCATGTTCACTTACTGACATTGCTACACTACTCTGGGATAGCCTTGTGCAGCAAACCCCAACAAAAGTCAGGTTTGAAGTCTTCACCAAGTGATTATTATACTTAGAAGTCATAATTGGCTAAACTGTTTCTCCTGTATCCTTACTTCAACTCAAATTGACTTTGTTTTCAACACATTTGGCTCCAGCAAGGTATCATCCTATTACTGGTCATGACCCCGTAGAGTTGACAGGGTACATCTAGCTAAATGTATCTAGAGATCTGTGCCTAGAGATTTGAATGAGGTGATAATCCAGCACACCACATGCTGGGTTATGTGCTCTCTCCCAGTTTGTACAGTGTGTACACCAAGCAGAACTGGCGTCAGGTAGGACTTGCACTCCCCGTGCCAAAGTGCTGCACAGCTGCATTTTCCCCAGCTTAATGCAATTTGTTTTTCCAGAACATATTCCATACGGTTTTTGCAATGAGTTTATTCTAACTGCCCCCTTCTGGTATGTCAGGGTCAGGCATTACAAACATGGACTAAACATGACTTTTATTCCTACAACAAGAAACGTTTCCAGTGTAGAAACTGCTCTAGGGAAAATAGCCAGCCCTGCTGACTGCTTACATTTGACTTTGCAGACCACCAGGGCAGAGTTTGGCAGTGGGAAGGAGGAAGAAGTAAAGATTGGCAAGATGAAGGAAATGTCCAAAATACAGTAACAAGGATAAAGGTAAACATGGGGAAGAAGCAGAAAAAAGAAGAACAAGATCAAGAAGAAAACTAATAAAAAAGAAAATAAAAATCCAACACCAGCAATGAGCCAGATCTCAATTAGAATTTATTTTTTTTTTAATTCAGAACAAACTTCTATTCAGGGTGAAAAGAATAAAAATTGAACAAATAGGTAAAAACTAAAATCCAAGCTTCAAAGTTCATAAGTTCAGTATCTCACCCTTCTCAAAAAATAAAGCAAAGACAAAAATTTGGAAGCTGATGAAATTAGTATAAATGATATTTTGTTAAACACTTGCTGTGCCGGATTCAGGGTATTGGCACAAGATCCAGTAGAAATAATTGTGTGGCTGCCTTTATTTAAATTGTAATCTCAATGGATTAATTAAAAAAAAAATAAATAAAAAGGCTGTGTTCTAGCAGTGCAAATAAAATAGTCAAGGGTCAATATTGCATCTTTTCAATACAACAGTCATATAGAAGTAACACTGATTCTTCTTCGCCAGAAAACATGCTTTAGGAGATGGGGATGGGGCCTGAGGTGGTAGAGCAGGGTGCAGAAAAGAGTGCACTGATAGTTCAATCTCCATTATGGTTTTTGCTTTTTTGTTTTTAATGACTGATTTAAAAGCTACTGTAACAATTTTGTTTCTAGAATAAAAATAATGCTTTTCCTAATTAAAGAAAAGCAGGACTCTGGGGAGAACAAGGGAACCTCCTGAACAACAAAATATTTCTGTCAAAAACTGCAAATAGAAGGTGGGAGTAGGACAAAGGAAGGTCACTCGCTTGCCCCCCAGAAGACTGTAATTTCTCACACTTAGCTCAGACTAAGAAATTCATCATATTTTAAAGACCACTATATTGTTTTAAACAAGAGTCAAGACTGTTTTAAAAATATCTGGAAGATTTACAGCCTCAAAATAAACAAAACAGCAAAATAAGATGCTGACAGTTGACAAACTGACAATGGTAGCACCCTAGTACAATTGTGCAGTGTGTTACAGCCGTAAAGGATGACAATCATGCTATCCATCAAAAAAATGAAATACAAAGAGCAAAGGCATTGGGATCCACCTTGCTACCTACAATGGTCAAGGACATACAAAATGGACTTTTCTAATCTAAGTGCCAGCATGGAAATGGAGGAATTGTCTCCATGGTCACTCCGGAAAGATTATCTCCAAACTATTGCAGGAAGAAACAAATGATGATGCAGGGATCCAGCTGCAGTCCCTGAGAGTTTCCCAAATTCCCCATCCATGCTCATGCTCTGACCTCATCCCCATTCCCTATCACACTGAGAAATAGTTGCTCACCATGTCCACCACCTACAAGTAGGAAACCTGGTCATGCAAGCTGGAAGGAAGCTGCAGGACACAGGGGCCAGGTTTCTGAAGCTTTGACATGGCCCAAGAGAACAAACAGAGCTGAGGAAATGAGTCATCCTATTCATTCATTGAAAGGAAAAGAAGAACGAAGGGGGGGGAGGCAGAAAAAACATTTAGACAACATTTCTCCCTTCACCCCCCTCCCTGCACCACCAAAAATAAAATCAGATGGAAAGTAGTGTTTATAGGGAAACAAGGGAGTCATAGGATTTTGTTAAGCCTTCAAAGTCTTGGAGAAACTAAACTGTCTTACTGCTGGAAAGTCTGCTGACAGTAGCTCTCCCATAGAGGCCGCAAGACAGATCATGTTCAATTTGTTCAACTGGGAAAACTGCCTTTCATTATTGCTCACAAACACCCAGTGGCTCTGTACTTCACAGCTACTTTTTACAATTAGAATATTCAGCAACTCAAATGAAATTTTAAAAAGTTTCCCATTATCCCTCTTTTTCATCAATTCTCCCTCATCCTCTCTTCCCTCCCTGCACTATTCTCACACAGGGATAACAGAAGCACAGCCTGTTTGAGGTGGGAAGGGATGTCATCTTGTCTGACCACCTACAGCAGGTTGCATGTTGCATGTGACCATGTGGTTTTTGAGCATGTCCAAGGATGGTGACTCCACAACCTCCTTGGGCAACCTGCGCCAGTAACTTGGTCACCCTCACAATAAAAACAGTTTTCTAGTGTTCTCCATGGGCAGACCCCAAGAGATAATTGTTGTGTGTTTTGAGTATATTAGAAATACATGAGTCATACTAAAAACGTAGTTATTTCATGTACTATGGTGGAGGATTATCCAGTCTTATGCAACAAATTCAGGTCTGACTTAAAGGAAAGTGTGTGTATGTCTGGGGTGTGTGTGTGTGTGTGTGTGTGTGTGTGTGTGTGTGTGTGTTTGTGTTTATTATAAATTCTTCAAGTTACAACAAATTCTTCAGTGATCACAGCTGTCATTCAGCACCATGAAACAAAATATGCTGTATTCATTTAGTAATAAAGACTCACCTATATCCCACCAATTAAACAAGAGCAGAGGTCCTTTACAGTGACTACCATTCTATGATTCTGATGTCATGAATTACATTAATAGGTCATTTAGCTGACTTGAGAAGCAACTATTTCAATAATTACTTAAAAAGTCTATGAGCTTGCTTTGAATAAACTGGAGCTCTTATGCTAGAAGAGAGGTAAATCACATTTTCACCAAAAAAAAAAAAAATCCCTTCAGAAAGTTTTCTGAGAAAAATATTACTTAAAAAAAAGTCAATGCCCCTATATCTTCCTCCAACTCAATGACTCAGAGTGACTGCATTATTAACAACAAGCTATAGCTTGTTTTGGTCTGCTATTGAGGTATGTAGTTAAGGTCGCACTGATATTTGCACTAGAAGAATTAAAACCCCACTTAATTTTTACTATGAAATGTAGACTTGGCATTTGGCATAGCATCTGTGAATCCAGTGCAATTTTACAGAGATATTTAAGTTCTCAAGAGAAACAATTTTTAAGTGTTCCCTTTTTAAACTTTTGCCATTTGGCTCAAGTATCCTTGAGTTCCTTTAGCCAACCTCCACCTTCCCCACAGGCTTCCAACCTCTTACACACATGCTAACAGCTCAGCCACAAGCCACTCTGGGAAACTTAAAATTACAGTCATTCCTTTTCTTGGCATGCATAGCTATTCAAAGAAAAGGAGATGAAACCATCAAGTTTTGCCAGGCCTTCAAGATTCCTGTTGTATCTTGCATCTCTCATGCTCCTCTGATGCATACACTTCGCTGGTACCACCACAAAAAACAAACAAAACAAACCAAACACAAAAAATACACCAACAAACAAACAAAAAGCTGACTAAAAATTTTTTCACACATTCATACATTTGGTTGTTCACCACCTTGTTATGTATACTGTGATTTTCTTCCTTTCATCCATGATCAGCAAGCATACATTATTACAAGCCAATCCCTAAAAGAAAATCCAGAGGTAATTTTTCCCTGATTCCCCCATTACCTTATTTGGTACTCTTGACTTGTAACCACAACTCCAAGCATCCCTCAGGTGAAAAGCATAAAGACTTTTGGCTCAGCTCTTTCGGCTGGTAAACTAAACACTGCCCTGGCATTTTGATGATAGCAAACTCAGGTGTCACTTCCATATGCATGCCTGAATATTTTGTGTGCTTATATACAAGCTAAAGAAACTGGAGGTGCACATTGTACAGACTTGTACTTTAGATGCAAAAAATATTAAATGCATGTGGAAAAAAAGAAGTGTTTTTTTGACTGGCAAAGTACTTTAACCAAAGTAGCCCCAGGTGTGTTATTTTTAATAGCCACTTTCCTAATGACACTGTGTTGATAGAAAATACCATGAAGCACTTTAGTATTAATCAATACTTTGCAGTGAGAAGATGTCATAGCAAAGCTTGACACTGAAAGACTGTGCTCATATTGATGCTGGTTATATAACAAGAAGCAATGCACTGTAGATTTCTAAGTTGAAACTGAGTACATAAGGTCTTGGGTTTTAAAGGGACTGTTTTATCAGGTCACATGTTTTCTAAAAAAAGAGTTTCACAGCTTCAATTTAATAAAGTTTTACAGGATGTATGTCTGCTTTCTGCTTAAAGTTGCTTCCTTCCAAAAAATAGAAGAATAACACCATCAAAGAAATAAATAATCTACAGCTCATGACAAGTGTTATAAAATTAAACAATTTCAATTAATGAGGCAAGTCCTACAACAAGAAGGATGTGAAACACACAATATAAACCTCAGCCTAGCCTTGCCCAAATGAAATAATGGGACCTGGGGTTATCATAAGGGTAACTCCTAGGAGGCATGAGAGCAGCCCCAAAACATGATGTCTGAAATACTTAAATTCTGTTTCTTCTGAAAATAAACTATGTTTCTTCAATCAATTTCCAAATGGAAAGTTGGAAGTTTGCGGAGTTTCAACAAATGTCAAAATATTCCATGGTAAGGCAAAAAGGAAAACTAAAATAAAGCCAGATCAAACAACATATGACCAATTCCAGTACTGATCACTTGATGCGATCAGAGATTAAACTGTTCCAAAACTGAGATCTGCACAAAAATGATATTCAGTTCTACTTTATAAACCTATTGTGATGACTGTAAATAAAACTGATCAAGTCTTATTTGACACTAAACATAATGACCTGGTAACCTACAGAATATCAATATTCCAGCCAGGCTACAACTTTAATTCCTTGTTAATTTACACCAAAGCTGTTTATAAAAACAGCTTTCCTATTATAGGATCTGACTTCAACAACATGAAGTAACTATCTCTGTGCTAGTCACATAGTGGATGACTGATCTCTGAAACACATTTTACTTTTAGGCCTAACTTTTCAGTTTTGTTCTTACAAAAATAACCTGTATTCATATATTATATTATATATATATATTTAATATACTTAAACTGTTACTTACAGATGGAGTCTTCAAGCAACCAAGCAGCTTTTCCTTCTATCCCCAACTGTGCCAAAATCTGCTGCTTTTACTTTGAAGCTCCTTTTCCACCACTGTTGTTCTTTAAAGGTTGGAAACCACCTGTGTTGGGTCCCGTGACTTCCAGCCCTCTGCCTGAGCCCCATCACCTGGAGATCAGACTAACTAGATCCACCTGAGAGCTCAAGTGCTTTTTCAGAGTCAGCTTGTCCAGTGAAGCCACTGTATTCACAGATTTTATGGTTGTTCCTTAACAAAGCAGACACAAATAAGAGTCCAGTTGCATTGCCAAGTAATCACTCAGTACCAGTCCTATCGTGATGCCACTGTGGACACCAAGGAGAAGAGGCCAAGTTACTCAGTCTTTGGCTTCTCTAAGAAGACTGCCAAGTTGCAATGATTGCTTTAGGCCCTGATCCAGTAAGGCCCTTAATTGTCTGTCAAACTTTAACCATATGAGTAATCTTATTAAAACCATTAACTACTCATGCTTAGAGCTAAATACTTGCTCAAGTGCTTTACTGGATGAAGAGCTCAGTGATGTGGATGCTTATCCACTAATCCATGAACTGGGATAATCACAATGAGTCTTCCTCTTTTGATTGTGATAAAATTTCACTAGATTTAAGTCCCAGTGTCAGTGAGGTAAGGTTCACCCACACCATTCACAAGAGTGATGCTTCTCATGAGTGCTATAAATAAATAATTTAATTAATTAATTGGAAAAAAAAAATTACTTATACCATGAGCCTACTCCTGAAGTTCTATAAAATATGAGCAGTGCAGTAACCAACTCACATGGCTAGTAAAAATGTACGTGGCCAAGAAAAAAGTATAAAGTATCTTCTGTTCCAAGCAAACCCTCAGTAAACATAATATTTTAATTATATGACTATTTAGTCTATCTGAGCTTTCATTACTGACAGCATTC
Source organism: Ceyx melanurus (assembly GCA_024611195.1). Lineage (NCBI taxonomy): Eukaryota > Metazoa > Chordata > Aves > Coraciiformes > Alcedinidae > Ceyx > Ceyx melanurus. The sequence goes on from JANHGL010000552.1 coordinate 143,093, forward strand.
TGCTCTTCAAGAGTTTAGGAATGCTGTTACTCTTCCGATTTTCCACTAACTAAATCAAACTGTTTAAGAAATGCAATACTGCCATCTAGCATCCACAAAATACAATGAAAAGTTCCTTTCACAAAAACGCTTGAGCTTGGCACAGACACAAGCCAGTTTTACATGAGCTTTGGGACCACAGGTTATCAGCAGGACTCAGAAGTGGCCTGGCTCTCTAGGAGCTGCTTGCTTCTCCAGAAAGCACCAGGAGAAATACACCCAGAAGCTGGAGGAGTTGGGCTTGTGAGATCAGTCATTCTTATGACTGTTGTGCTCACTCCAAAAGGGTCCCAGAAACACAAAAGAGCTATCAGAGAGCAGGCAGCCCACAGCAAAATGCAGGCAGGACAAACCAACCAACACCCCAAACTGCCAGAGCAGGATTTGCGTAGGGGAGATGTACAGATGCCCTGCCAATGGCCCCTCTCCGTGTCCTTTACTCTTCTTTGCCTCTCAACAGAACTGCCACTGTCAGACTTGGGTTAGAACACCTGTAATAAGGTCACCCTCATCAGACTACTGAAAGTGCCCAAATGCTGGCAGCAATTTTGCTGTCTAGCTTTCTGTGCTACACTGAAAATGAATGCTGAGTGCCCAAATATTTCAGAGTCTGCTTCAGGGTGAAATTCCTAAGCAGGCACTGCTACTTAAATCAACATCAGCGAACTGCCAGCACTGGCTCCTCCGTGCATGCAACAGCGCCTGGGCACTGCACCCCGAAGGACCCCGGAGTCAGCCCACGTCTCCCAGACAATCACCGGGTAACGCGAGGGCAGCTTCCGTACGGCCGCCCTTGCTTCGGCCCCGGCGCCGCTCCGCTTACAGGGGCGGCGCTGAGGAGCCACCGCCTGCGGC
>JANHGL010000554.1:0-26248 GCA_024611195.1 Ceyx melanurus
CATCCAATGACAGGACAAGAGGCAGTGGGTGCAAGTTGGAGCACAAGAGGTTTAGGGTCAACACAAGGAAGAACTTTCTCACAGTGAGGGTGACAGAGCTCTGGAGCAGGCTACCCAGGAAGGTTGTGGAGTCTCCTTCTCTGGAGACATTCAAGACCCGCCTGGATGTGTTCCTGGGTGACTTAGTTTAGGTGATCCTGCTCATGCAGGGGGGTACGACCAGCTGATCTTCTAGGTCCCTTCCCTAATATTCTGTGATTCTGTTTGGTTTTCCTATATAACTTCATTCTGCTTGAAGAGTACCAAAACTAAGTGCTGTGTTTGCTGGATTTACTATCACTTTGGAATCAGAATTTTCTAAGGAAATAAATGTTGTTTAGGCAGATGAGTGGTCTATAATTTGATAATGGTTTGCTGTGTGTCCTTTTTTGAGACAAAAGTTTGGAAGCAATCAGACCCAGACTGTAAAAATGATGGGACACTGTGCCTAATATAAACCAAAAGAGAATGATGATGATCATTCAGGGATCTAGGCAGGACTACAGTAACTTAAGTCATACAAAAGCAGCACTGACATACTTAGACTTTGTTGAAATTTTCCATATGCACACATTTGGACCCTGATAGAAAAAAAAAAAATAAATATCAAAGACATTGCCCATAGCGCACCCCCCCCCCCAACCCCCCTTCTCCTTTTTCAACTGACATTACCGGAGAATGAATAGTCATGCATTATGCAGCACAATTATTCTATGGGAAATGCTCACAGACATCAAAATTAATGGAATAAGTATGTCAGCTTCCAACTGCTAAACTGGGCGGATTTTGAAGCAGAGACACAGTTGCAACAGCTGGTTTCTTTAAGAATTCTAAATAAATAATTTTTTAAAAATTAAATATGCCTACATGCAGCTTTTTTTGACCGAGTTGCACCGAAAGAATCCCCATCGCTTATACTCTTACCCTAACATATTGCTTATTGCTTTTCATGCTTTCCCTGGAGTATTGAAAGAATGCTGCAGATGTTCTCATTTAAGTGTTCTGCGTCTTGTCAACTAGACAAGAAAAAAATCACTGTGAAAAGTGGTAACCACTTTTCAGAATGAAAGCTATTAAATGTTCTCCTTTTCCATTACAGCAATTTTTTTTTTTTTCATTTGAGTGTTGAACTAATATTTCTAGAATTTTTCACCTTCTGGAGAGTGCAAGGAAGAAATGTGTGTAACCAGTTTATATCAATTTTAGAGTAAATTGTAGTTTTGAATTGAGTTGATGTATTTGTCCTTTGATCTTGTATGCAGTGTTCATGAGTTCATACTGTAACATGGTGAACAGATACCTAAGAATTTACTTACACCAATGAAAGATTGAAGTTAATACTGATCAATGAGTAAAACCAGGAATATCAACTGTGATTTTAACCTGAATGCAGCTGTAGAGGCAGTTTCAGGTTTGATATAGGTCAAATCAGTATCTGAAATTTCATAGTGTTTGACTTTCTTCTTCCGACTTTCATATTGCTAATCTAAATGTATTAGTTGTTCAGTGTTCTCATTTTAATTTTAAAGGGTATGTTTCATTTTACTGTTCAAAAAGAAAAAAAGGAAGGAGACTTGGTAAGCAAATAGCATCATTATCATTAGTCTTTTAACTGCTTGTCTAAACCACTGAAAGGTAGATCTAAGTGATAAAGTGATTATCTTCTCAAAATAAACAATTACCTAATCATGTTAAAGCATACAGACAAATAGCTTTAGGAGGTAAATTGAGCTAAAGCATTTAGTAAATAGAAGATATTAATATACTAAAAAGGAAGCATGCTCTGAGCTGCTTACCATTTTAGAAGAAGCTATAATTCCATAGGCTGAATGGCATTGTTCAGTTGATCATAAAGAAGTTCAGAAACACAGGCAGGAGGCAAACAAGGGTGTGATTTGAACAAGATGGTTTCCTGAGGCACTTTTCTGACCTCAGATGGAGAGGAAGTGCCCTTCACTATGTATGAAAGTTCAGACTTCTAGTGTAAAAATCTCACTTCCAGGTAAACAGTCCAGTACCTGGCCCTCACTTAAATGGAGTGAAGAGCCTTCCTTTGCTTGAGAGGGAAGGATAACTTTCACAAGTATCTCTGGTATCCAGCTGATAGCTACAGCTTACAAAGCAGTTGACCCTCCTGAGATGGGGTGAAGAATGAGAGATATATTTCTGTAAATAATAATTAAAAAATCATTATTTGGATACAAAATTGGTGCCTACACTTTCATATTAATGGCATTAGTTCTGTGTGATTGACAGGTGTCTTAAATTGAATTGCTTGCATCTTGGGCAGTAGGTGGCTTGTAAATGTGGTAGTACTTTCTAGACAGATGTGGACCTGACTGCAACTCATGAAGTTTAACTTACTAAGTGTCTTGTTTGCAGTTAATATCAATTTTGTTAGTAGTTACCTATTTAATTTCAGCTTGGGCTTCTGTCTTGATTTGATTACTTTTAAGATCTACATGGTTTACTTATTCTGTCTATAGCATATTCTAGTTAAATACACTGGCAAAACCAGCCTGTGTTCTTACAGAGCAAAAAAGCATGTTTTTGTATTCAGGAAAAAGTCACAATAGCAAATAATATGGGGAAACTTCCTACTTAGGGCCCCCTCCCATCTCTAGAACCCAAACAAAAAAAAAATATATCCTCTTCTTCTTCCTTCCTGCTCCCAAATTTGCAGGCCAGTGTCACAAGTTTCGAAATATTAATCACAATTTATTTTAATATATAGAACCAGAGATGCCTGCTCTTTTTCCTTAGAAAGAGAAGATTTCCAAGTAAATTTCATGCCTGCATTCCCCAGGTGTGATAAGGGCCTCCATGAGCAGAGTTCCTTTTAAGTCACCTCAGGGCAATACACCAAAGAGCTCTCCAGCACAGTTGTGGCTCAATACCAAAATTAGGCTTAAATAATATTGGAAGGAGCTGTTAGGGATGAAGGGAAAAGGGGACTATTAAAGCTCTGTCTCTGATTCCAGTGATGTCAAATAATGATGCTGTGATGTTGAAAACATCTTGCAAGGCAATATGGGCAACTAGTCCATCAGCTGCATGGAAAACAATTGCACAGTTTGGAGTAGAGGCAGGAGTCAGCTCTCTCACATGGCTGATCAATCTGCCACCTCACTGCTCACTCAAATTCCCTTATTCAATGCAAAATGATGGTCATAAAGCACCATTGCTGATACAGATACATTGGTGCCTGATTGAGTTCATTAATGCTGGGAAAAACCCATAGAGAGGGTAAAAATTAGCTCGTTTTGTAATAAGAAATTTCAGCTATGCTTTTTTCAAAATTATCTCCTTAAGTATTGACAGTGATTTTTGGGTGCTAGCTTCAAACCAGTAACATTTTACAAGTGAATTAAATCTGTACTGATAATGTTGCTGTGATGCCAGTGAGAGCCTGAAACTTTTGGAAGTAAAAAATTATAAAAGTATCTCATAAAAATCTTTATGGCACTTCAATGTAGAGCAGACAACCAAATAAAACAGAGGTGCATGCTGCATTTGAGTTACTTAGTGTTTATTGCAGTTATTTTCTTGTTACTTAGTATATGGACCAATGATATAAAAGACAAAATTCAGAAGTGGTTTTGAACTCCACTCCAAAGCTTTCTCTAGTAGAGAAATAACACCTTTACTCAACATAGATTATAAAGTGACCTAAAACTCCAGAGGCCTTTGTACAGAAGACCTCCAGGGTGAGTACACAAGTCTGAAACGATAATGAGCTCTCTACAAGGTTGGCTGCAGGAACTTATCTGTCATTCTGACATACTAGAAGAAATCTACTGGAAATGTTGGTGGCAAGAACATGAAATGGACTTGTTCAGATTTAAGATATCCAAAAGCAGATAAATGTGAAGACATCCCATTAATCAACCTGACAGCAGGAAAATCCAGACAGAGGTGAAGTTTACAGATGTCTAGCTGGAACATGGCTCATTGCTTTTTTTTTCCATATATGTTCTGGTACTAGAGTGTTTCTTGATCCAGTCTCACAAAAGTAATGTGTAAGACTGGCTGTCACATTGTAGCTTATTGTTGTAATTTTGTTTTATTCTTTTAAACCACTGTAATTTTTCTCAAATCAGTAATTCCTGTGTCAGGAATTTACTAGACACTGTTGGAGCTGCCTCTCTGCTCATAAGGACTTGTCTATATGCAGGAATTGAAAGTCCTCATGTCAGCTTGTGTGATGTTTCTGTCTGGATCTCCTGAAGTGTGAATTAGTATGGTAAATGCTAATGAATGATTAATAATGTGCTATATCAGCTCAAATGCTGTCTCATCTTCATTCCATATGGAAGCTATAATTTTTGTGATTATGGCAAAACAATTTATGCATCCATGCCTTCATGTTATGTAATTTTCCTTGTAGGAAAGTAGTAAATAATCACATTTTACTACAAACTATGTCTGGAAAGCCATCCATGAACATGTTCAAAACTGCAGGCAACTTGAAATGCAATAGCTTAATGGAAAGAGTCCAGTCATTATCTACTGTTACTATAGTCTGTCTTAGTCTTTTGGGAGTGTTTCTCAAAGAGTATCAGAATGTTTCTTTTGTGAAATTGCACTGAGATGGTTTTCCTGATGTATATTATGAGGATGCAGAAGATCAAGAAGGAAACAGATCGCAGAACAACTTCAGGTTTTCTTCATTCTGACTACGAAATACCATTAAAGTAATTCTTGCACTTTACTATTCTTCCTTTCTGAGTCCAGGAGCAAAGTCACCAACCAGGATGTAGGGAACATGTCAGGTACATCAAAAGGCTGTGGTGCATTGCTTTGTTTGTGCCCTGCCCCATACCCCAGACCCTGAAGAAGTCTGCTTGTTTTTGCTGGGACCTCCACCAGAAAAACTGCAGGAGGACTCAGCTCTTGAATTCCTGAATCACAGAAGTGGCTTTAAGCTTGAACTTTCAACTTACATATAGGTAACTACTTCATGATTCTCTTTCTGAATAGCTGCAGCAACTAAGGAAACAAGGATCTAGAACAGCCCTAAAAGGGCTATTCTAGATGTGATGTATAGATGTATAGATGTATTCTATTCTTGTGATGCAAGCATGCAGCTCTTGCATCACAAGTGAGCAATTTTTACTAACCCTAAAATCAGATAACTTTAAAAGCAAACAGCTGGGTTCCTTCCTCATAGAAAGGTCTTAAACTAGCTGTAAGGATATAAATGGTTTCTAGCAAGTAACTATAAAAAAGAAGAGGCTGTGGTTCACTCCCTCATCTTTCTATCTGCACATCTCTCAGAATGTTCCTTCTATCCCTGTATTCTCCCCCTTATCACCAAGGATCCAAAGTTCAGCATTTATTCTTACCACAGTCAGTCTTCACTGGTGTCAAGCTTTCATGCTCATATGAATCAAACCTCTAACTTAGATTTCTTGGCATTGCATCACAATAAGCTCTCTGGCACGATATGCATTCTTCTATTATTGGCATGAGTTGTTCTAATCAAATAAAGAAGGGGTAAAGTCAAGAAGGCAGAAGAAAAAGTCTAGAGAATGAGAAATGAAGCAACATGCAACTCTACAACTAAAGAGCTGAGTAGAGTCAGCATAACTTTATTTTTTTTTAACAGAATAAAGTTTTGAAAATACTATTTTGAAGAATGGAAGGAAAAGCTGCCCACTCCCTTTATTGTTTTCTAAAATCTTACATTGAAAAGGTCTCCTGTTCCCTACAGGTCAAAATGGCATGGGTCTTTCAACACTAATTTCATCCCATGGGTGGCTTAGCTTGGAAGAGGTAAAATAATCTTCCTGCACAGGAGGCGGGTAGCTGTGGAAAATGCACTGGTGAGATGATAACTGTGACTATTCCTTAGAGACACTGCAGCTGAGGACCTGTGTACCTCTGCCTAATCCAAAATGCTGTTTTCCCTTGGAAGCACAGTATAACATCTATAAGGGCTGCTGTGTCTGGGACATTTCCATAGTTGATCCACAACACCTCAGCTAAAACTTCGTGACCATGTTGTATAAAAGAATTGGGGACACTGTGTCCCCTAAGCAGAATGTTGAATGAAATTCTGAATGCCTGTGCTAAATCACCAGCTTGTCTTTTGCGGAGTGAAGTATGTTGTTCTAAAGACTAATTCTCCTTTTTTTTTTATTTTTTATTTTTTTCTAAATGAACCCACAACTGTAAAATAAAAAACCTGTCCTATGTGTCAAAAGAAAAAGTCAGTGCAGAAGGCTTTATTATTATTCATACAGAAGGGATCGACATCTGAATTGCATCTGCACACCTGATAGCAGAGATATTTAGTTTTTCACAGTAAAATATATGTTAGTAATATTGATACTTTAAATCTGGAAAGGTGACTTTTTTTTTCTTCCAGACTGATTTTTGAGTGACAAGAGTCATTCTCATGAAAGACAACCCAAGTCCTCTCAAATATTTGATTAGAAGTACTGTAATGAGGTTTGTCATAAGACATTTTGACATGACTGCAGTTCATTTAGTGTGAAATATGCTCATCAACCATTATAATTAAAACACGTTGTTATGGATAAGCATGGTTTGTATTCAGAGTCCTTCAGAATTCAATACTATGTTACCCCTTTGTAAAATTTTCTTGCCCAATCCTTAGCAACAAAAAGCACTTGAAATGCTATTTCTCTTTGTCTCCAGCATGTAGGGGTTTTTTACCCTGAAGTCATCAGGACAATTCTTATTGACAAATTTGTGAATTTTCTTTCTTTTTTTGCCAGAGTTCCTCTTACCCTTATGCGAACTTGTAGTTGTGAACTGGCTTCCATTACACAGTTCATTTCAATTCATTGCTTTTAGGCAATGAGTAAAGCATGCTATGATAACTTAATCATCTATTACATATTGATTGTTCAGCAACAAAGTAATTTCACAGCTGGTGTTTGTTAATCTCAGTTTCTGGCTAAGAAATGTGAATGTGGATTAGCAATGGAAAGTTGGGTACTTTGTATTTTGCAGCTCAGAGTATTGCCTATTTAATGATTTATAGCTCAAAATCTGGGAAAGGAATATGAACTAACAGCCATGGGAATTCTCAAGGAAATGGTTATACATCAAGAACAAACAAAAAACCTTATTTGTGAATTCTGGATTCATCTTTTATATAAAATGTGGAGTGCTTAAAGAATGTTATCTACTACAAAAGCCCTTGATAGTTAGTGGAGATGTGCCAGAGTTGTCCTTCCATTCAAATATACGTGCTCAGCATACTTGCTGGGTCATGAGCTTTATTTCAGCACACAATCCTTACTTGACTTTCAAAAGACAAAAAAAATCCAAGCTAAGCCTCAAAAAAGAACATACAACATGATCTTTTCCTTGACTCCTTTGGACAAGGAAAGACTAAAAGAATGCTTTCTGTGACAAAAGAAATTTGACTTTACAGTTCCTCTGTGAAAGACTGCAGAAAAAGCAACAAATTCAATGCCAAAAAATGACACTAACAAAGTGGTAGGGCTGGCTAGTAGTGTAGAGTGCTTTCCCAAAGTGCCAGTGTGGTTTGTTCAGGTTTGTTTGTTTGTTTGTTTGTTTGTTTATTTAATTAAATGACCCCCATGTTGTCTGGACAAACAGAAGCAGAGGATGAAGAAACTAAACCACTTTTCATTATTTCCTTTATGATAATGCAGCATCTCATAGATCTGTATATAAGTGCTTGCCTCTGTTGTGTGTTGCACATGACTCGAGGCATTTGATCATGGTAAGATGATTACTAGCACAAGTGTTTTGGAAAGTGGAAGTTTTGATTTCTAGTTGAGCTGTGTCTGTGCACATCTGAGATATCAGTGTAATGTCAGAGATGTGGGGCTGAGCTGCTAAATCTTCATGGCACAGTGTTGTGTTCACTCACAGGGAGAGAGTGGTTTAGATTCCAAGAGTAATAGAGTCAGTTTAACAAGAAGCCATCTTTAGGTTAATTATCACGCTTCAATTTTAAATCTTTCATCAGCGAACTCCATATTTTTAATTTTCTTCAATAGAAAAAAAGTCTTAATGAGGCTGATGGAGTTGATGTGTATGTGTATGCTTATAATACTCTGCTGCTCATTATAAGTAAAAGATAGTACGTGATTTTTAAGTGCTTCTCCATACTCCTATACAGTTTAAAGAGGAACAGAGATAAACAGAGTATATTTTGAAATATTTATTAGGTTATAGTGGCTGACAGGAGAGGCAGAGAATTCTCTATAGACAAAAAAAATACTTGACAGTTTTATTACACAGTAAAGACAGTAACTAGAAGCATGTGAGAAAAGACTGATGTGCTTCCAGCCTTCTGCCATAAAATACAACCCCTTCTACACAGGACAATGTATCTTATAACTAACTTTTTAATTATTTTGTTGTTGTTATTAAACTGGGTGCTGTGGAAGCTATGACCTCTTGTGAAGTTGCTCCTTGCTTTCTGGAGTTTTCTTTGTTTCCGGTGCATTTCAGAAGCTTGATGGAGTGTTCACTGATCTTGGGGCTGTCTCCATTACACCTTGACACGTGGTTTTGGCCAGGTATATTCAGCTCTGCTCCCATAGCATACAGTGCATTTCTTCTTGTGGGCAGAAATTAAGGAGGAGTTGGAGCTTATACTTTTTTTTTTTTTTTCTTTTTTCATAATAGGTATATTAACACATACTAGAGTTTGTAAAAGGAGGGAAAACTTGTTATGTACCTCCCAGTGAGGCTCTTGCTAACTCCCAAAATCTAACAAACAGCATCTGTCTCAATCACAATGCTTCATTTCAGTCATACCCAGTATGTGGATGGTTTGCCTCAGGGTGTGTTCTCCTCCCTTGGTCCCATCACATCTATCAAAGCATTTTCCTGCTGGGAAATTGTCTTAATCATGTGTTTTCTGGTTTGAGATTTACCTTGTATTACTTTCTCTTGTATGTGAGCAGGATTTGGTTGACAGGACAGATTCACACCTGGTGAGGACTCGTTCTCTTAAATTCAGGTTTATTTAGTTATGCTGCTTTTTTGGGGGGTGATATACCAGAGGTATTCTTACCTAGAGGAACCTGGATTTTAATCACAGCCCTTCTGCTCAAAGGAAGCCTACTGAAATCTAAGGTAGACCTGATCAACATGAGTATTTAAATAGTCAGCTCTTAGAAAAGATGGTCTTCTCAAAATGAAATGAAGCAGTTGCAACAGGGTTTCAAACTTCCTGCAGTCTCAAGCATAAATGAACAATCTCAAGATAATGGAATTTTTTACCTGTCTGTACACACCTCCAAGTATGGCCTTTATATAGTCCAGGAATTAAATTATTTGAAGCACCTTGTGATGCTGATTCTTCCTCATCCATGCCCATAGGAATTGTTATGGAAGGGAAAATAGTTTGATGGTTGATGGTGAAAACTGAACTTGCAAATTCAATTATACATATTCATACCATCCTGTGGTAAATATTTTGGGGGGAGCCTCTTTTTGTATTCAGGACCAAAAGCATGGAAGATTAATTCTATTTTTTTTTGTTAGGATACTATAAAAATTACTTCAATCTATTTGGATGCATGTGATAAGTAAGATTGCCAACAATATTTTAATTTAGCAGAGTTGGTCAGAATGCAGCCCTGATGTGCTAAATTGTGTCTTGAAATTTGCATCTGAAAATAGTTTAGGAAGGGTGACTGTGGCAGGTTCAGATCTGCACAGTATTTTTCTCATGCCCTTACTATGTGAGTGCAGCACTTTTATACTGTTTTGAGGAGTCAAGTGCTTTCAAGGAGCTCTGTCAGGATTTGCTGCCTATCTGTGGCATACCAGTCCTGAAGATGACCATGTTTTTGGTGGTGTGAAGTAGTCTATGAATATGAAGTACTGCTGTCTTAGGTGTGTTCAATAAATCTGATTTTCCAAGGAAATAGGTGTTCTTCAACTCACTTGTAATAGTTCCATTGTGCTTAAAATTCAAAGTGATGCAAATATGGCCTTTTCTTAAATTAGAATTAAAGTAAATGCTCCACCAGTCTTAAAAATAAAATAATAATAATAATAAAAAAATAGCATGCATATATCTATTTCAATGTGTGTAATATTCCACCTTTTCATTAAAATGCTCTGTAAGATCTTGGCAAAAACTGCACTGTTTTAAAGGCTCAATGCTTTCTAATCAGTGTTGCTGCCTTTATTTCTCTGATCTATACAAAAATCTCATATATTAACTTAATGAAATGAAAATGTAAACAGTGCTTGTCACTTGTTGGGGGTGGGAACAACCTTGAAGAATTTTAGCATACCAGTAAACAAAAGGGCACATTCTGCAAAGAGTATTTGAAACGCTGATTAGAAATGTTAGGAAAGTTAGTCTTGAAACTTCAGCACTATTTAATTTCTAACTAGGGAAAATTGTAATGCTTGAATGATTTTGAATTTCTGCTTTCTATTTGCTTTTCAAAGTCTTTATCTTCGTCTGGAGGCAGAATTCTAAATTGTACTCGTCTACGAGTAATTTATTTTATTTTTTTTATTAGGACTTCAGTAATTCATCATAAACTCTCATTTCTTACACTTTCAGTTGCATTGAACTTGATTGTGCCATTGAATGTGTTGCTTTGAAGGGAAGAGGACAGGAACATTCTACACATGCATTGGCTACATTGCATGCAGTTGTATTAAATGGTGCTGCAGAAAGGAAAGATTTTGCTTGCAGGAAAAGCATTAGTGCTTTCGTGTTGCTGTTAACACAGTTGACTTTGTTTTCTTTTCATGTCTCTCACTTTAAAAGCCTTGTCTTTGTTTCCCACAACGATGTTTAAAAAGCTGCTTTCTGGCCAATTTTCCCCAACTGTAACATTATTTGGTACATGTGTATATAAAATTCAAAAAGCTGCTTTTTTTTTTTTTTCCCAATCCAGAGTGTATTTTAAGAATGTTTTCCTTCTCTACTATCGTCTGTTGCCAACAGACACATCAAGCACAACACTATCGTCGTCTCACGTTTTCCTGGCTACTTTTGTCACAGGCAATCTTGGATGATGCGTGCAGTGCTTCTGAAAGCCTTCTCAGCCTTCCGGCGTGACAGCTGAGCTTGCACGCTCGGTAAGGGCTGCCGAGTGCCTCAAGACGGGACACGGCGACATCCCGGGCTCAGGCCAAGCTCTGGGTCCGTGTGCGCGGCTCTGTCTGTAGGTGGCAGTGGGCATACGCCATGCGACGGCGCTCCAACGCGGGGTCACAAGCTGCGAAGCTACTTCCAGATTCCTATTTTCAGAGCTTTTTTTTTTTCTGCCTTTTTTTTTTTTTTCCCACCCCATGGTGTTTTATTTTTTTAAATGAAATTCTGCTGGGCTTTAAAGATTGAATCTCTTTGTAAGAGATGTTGACCTTTTAGCAATAAAGCCTCTACTGATTTCTTCTCGTTCCAAATGCTGATGGTTTATATTCATTCTGGAAGCTAGCATTCACTTAACTCTAGCAGGGAGGTAAAGACTTTTTTTTATTATTTTTTTTTTAAGTGGGAAAAGGTTATAAATGTAGTTTCCATATTATTGAAATAGATAGAACATGCTCATTTTTCCTTTCTTGAGGTATTTTTTTTCTGCTTTTCAGCCAGCCTATGAAATGGCAGGCTGTGTGAATGTCTTGTTTTCAAGAGATCCTTTAAAGCCAAAAGACTCACTGATGTTTCACTGAGGACCTGAAGCCCTAAGGAAGGAAAATAAAGCATGTGGAGAAATATCAGGATGGCTGCTCCCTGGATTGGTGAAGGTTGGGAGTGCTTTTAGGTTGTGTGCTAGGAGATGGATGTCTGCAATGGAAGGGCAGCTTGGCTTATAGGGAGCAAAAGAAACCTTCTAGGACTAATGAGGAATTAAGTCATATGTGAGGACAGACTGAAAGTCAAGGAAAATAAGAGTCTGAGGGTTTGTCTTGGACTGAACCCTGCTAGTACCAGGAAAAAAAACCCCAACCTTAATTCATGCTGTTGTCCCCAGTATATTTTTCAGTAAGGCCTTTGTAATTTCCTTTGTAATAGTATCTTTACATTGCAATTTCTCTTCAGAGCCTAGTAGCTATGTCAAAATATTACAAGTCTATGGATTTGCATGCAGTAATGGTTCCTCAGTCTGATACTGAGGAAGTGATTTTTAACAGTTCCCAGTGGGAAAGCTGGAATGGGGGGGAGGGGGGGGGTATCCAATATGTTGGTGCATATTCAGTCTCTTTCATCTCCTGTGGGAAATATGATGGGGACTATGCTATTTCTGTCATGTGAGAAAGTTAATCTAGCTTTTTTTATTTGTACATAGTCTTCCACTTCTACTATTTGCATTACTTAACTCTAGGCTCCAGATGGGACATTACTGATTTTCAGCTCTGGTCTTTGGAGTTCTTTCAATCTCAAAAATAAGTGTAAGTGAAGTTAGAATGAAATGAAAAAGCCAGAAAGAAAACCATGTTGTCTTCTTGTGCACCATGTATGCCTGCATCTGCTTTCACCCCTGTCTCCTGAAAGGAAGCTTTTTGCATGTCATCCATACTTAAGTACTATGCAGGAAATACATTGGAATAAATAATTCTAGGTCTTTTTTTTCAAGCACCTAGAGAGATTCTGTCAATAATTTAATAATACCACGTAAGATTTCTTTATAATTTCAGATGTCCTAGGATTTTTCTGGTTTAAGGTATAAAAGTAGTGCCAGTGCAGATGGTCAGAGGAAGGCTAAGCAGAACATATGCTCATGTTCACTTTTCCTGTTCCTGGGCTTTAAATGTGAACAGGCAGTATGTAAAATGGAAAACTAAGAGGAGGAGAGATGGGTTAATGGGTAAAGGTGGGATAAGGATTAAGAACTCTGTGCTAGTTCTGTCCCAGCCTGGTACAAGGTGTGCATGTATATGTCTGTGTTACTTCACCATAGTGCCAAGGAGCAGGTGCAGAAGCATCTGCCTAACACAGAAAGCAAGTAAGGAAGTTTGTGTTTGTACCTCTCTAAATATACATTCCCTTTAGCCCAGGCCTTCAAGGTTTAGACACCCACTGACATAAAGACAACCACCTATTAGTAACGGGGGTTAAGGACCAAATGTTTTGAGCCCCCACAGTAGCTGCTGGAGAAAGGTGTAGGCAACTCTGAGAGTCATCTCAACACTAGGCGGAATTAATAGTCTTTTGCAAACTTCTGTTGACATTTAATATGCAGATCTTGCACTAAATGCTGATTTAGATAACTCCAATTAGAAGAGACAAGTCCTAACTTCAAGCTACTATAGATATGTGCTATTTTCTACCTGCATTTCAGCTCCCCTCAGATAAAAACATTTTTCTGTCTTGGAGGCATGATGAGATAGGTATGATCAATTTAGCCTGGAGAAGAGGAGACTGAGGGGGGTCCTCATCAATGTCTATCAATATGTTAAGGGTGAGTATAGGAAGGATGGAGCCAGACCCTTCTCAATGTCATCCAATAACAGGACAAGAAGCAATGGGTGCAAGTTGGAGCACAAGAGGTTTAGGGTCAACACAAGGAAAAACTTTTTCACAGTAGGAGTGACAGAGCTCTGGAACGGGCTACCCAGGGAGGTTGTGGAGTCTCCATCTCTGGAGACACTTAAGACCTGCCTGGATCTGTTCCTGGGTGACTTGATCTAGGTGATCCTGCTCAGGCAGGGGGGTAGGACTAGATGATCTTCTAGATCCCTTCCAACCCCTAACATTCTGTGATTCTGTGATTCTGTAATTGTGAAAAGCTTAGAGTTGGAGGAAGCGAATGTACTGGGAGGTGAGGAAGCTGCATTTAAGTACTCCAACGTGTGTGAAATAAAACACCTTTTTCAGGTAAACAATGAATTAAAACAATGGAAGCACAAGATGTAGAGCAAACTCCCTGAAAAAATAAAAAACATAAAGGGAGAAAAGTGCATGTAAAGAGTGTTTCCAAGATGTGATTAGTGAATGAACATAAAGGAAATGGTTTTCAGATGAGCAAAGAAAAGTAGAAGTAGCAGAGTCAATTACTTCAAGCCTGAGAAAGCAATTTGATATCCAAGAATTCAAATGAAATTTTGTGTTCTTTGGAGTCACTTTTGGCCATAGGGACGTCTGTGGTAGTAGGAATTATTTCTCCATTCTAAATGTCTATGTAACTGGACACCTACCTTCTTTCAAAAAATAGGTCATTTTATAACAGAAGTATGTTTAATTCTAAATAAATTAGATCCTAACTTTATAAAGTAAGCTGGTAAATGTGCCCCAGGCCAGGAGGACAAGGTAATTATTCCATATTTGAGGACCTTACCTATGTGGCTATTTTGGCTTCGGTCCTGCAAGCTAATTATTTCATACCTAATCTGAAACAGATGGGCTCTTATGTTGAAGTCATTGCTTTCTGACCTGAAGTTTTCCACTGAACTGAGCTAGTATTATATGAAATGTTTGACACCAAGTTAGAAAAGTAATAAATTGAATTACAGAATCATTTAGGTTGAGAAGACTTTTTAAGATCATTGAGTCCAACTGTTATGCAAACTGAGAAGTTGTTTCTGGTCATGTTAGAATAATAAAATGGTTTAGGTTGTAAGGTACCTTTAAATATCATCTAGTCCAGCTCTCCATCCCCAAGAACAGGGACATCTTTAACCCAATCAGGTTTCTCAGAACTTGACTTTGAATATTTCCATGGAGGAGGGTATCCACCACCTCTCTGGGAAACCTGGACCAGTACCTCAGCATCATAATTGTAAAACATTTATTTCTTATATACAGACTAAATCTAACCTCTCCTAGTTTAAAACCCTTACTACTTGTCCTATTGCAACAGCAGAGGTGGTTTATCCCTCTGACAATTTTTGTGGCTCTCCTCTGGACCAGCTCCACCAGGTTCATGTCTTTCTTGCACTGAGGACTCCAGAACTGGGCACACTGCTCAAGGGAGGGTCTTATGAGGGTAGAGTACAGGGGCAGAATCACCTCCCTAGATTTGATGGTGCCCAAGATGGGCTTGGCTACCTAGGCTGCGAGCACACATGTCCAGCTTTTCATCATCCACTATCGTCAAGTCCTTCTCTGCAGGACTGTGCTTCGTTCCCCGGCCCTGTATTGACACTGGTGATTGCCCTGACACAGGTGCAAGCACCTCACACTTGCCCTTGCTGTACCTCATGAGGTTCACTCTGACCTGTGGATGGAGCTTGCACAGCAGTCTCTGAGGAGCATTCCAGCTCCTCAGATGCATCCCGCCCTCTGTGCCCCCACAGCTGCTGGCGGGTCACACCAGGCTCCATGGAGCCTCTGGTGCATCCAAGGCCAGGCCGGCTCCAGATCAGGAGCAGCTCTTCTTGGCGAACAGGTGTCCTGTACTTTCTTCAGAAACTGTGACTGCCCCCAGGTGTCATATCAGCTATGGCCTTCATGGCAAAGATCTTCCTAATAGTGCAACTGGATAATGTAAAACAATTATTTAATGGTTTGCTTGTTTGTTGGTTTGGTTTTATTTCTTCTGAATATTTATCTTAGTATGTATATATATATATATATTTGTTTTGTTATTTTTTTTATTTTGGTGTTTTGTTGAATTTTTTTTTTCCCCTACTAAATGTCACTCTGAAGAGACTTAAGAAATTGTTCTGGAAGTGAGAATATGAAGCCCCAGGTAGGGTTAGGGAGGATGTGCAGTGGTCATGGTTTCCAGTGGGGCTCTTTGTGAGCAGGGAACATAACAAAGGTGGAACAAAGAGTAGACCAGGTTAATTGCTGGTCTGACCTATGAACCAGCTGGATAATACTGAATTAGAGGTACAGGACCTGCTCTGTTCATCTTGAAAGGTAGTAGTGACATTTTCCTGATAGTGTGAGTTGCTTTTCTGATTGCTACACTTGACTTCAGAAATTAAGGGATAACTCTGAACCATCTAAAGGTTAATTAAAAGAAGAAGCAAGAATATGAAATAAAGGCCACATCTTTCTTCCTTCTTTATCTAGAAGCTCACTGAAGGTCATTTGAATTTTGAGTCTGTATGACTGAGCAGTGGCAGTGGTGTTAAAGCAAAGTACTCCTAGATTATTACAGTTGTGGTCTGAAATCTTTCAACTTCATTTAGTGACAGATGTTTGTATGTGATTGTTATCAAAGTTCTCACTGCTGGGTATAATGGAAGACCCAAAAGACTCAAAATTATTGAATCATAATTCATTGAAGTGGTGGTTCCATAAAATAAGGATACTGTCCAAGAATGTGGGTGATATCTGAGAATAATTTTGTGTGATAAAGAAATTTGACACGTTTTGTGGCAGGCAAGTCTCTCTTCCATTGCTTATGTTTCACCACTTTTTTGAATAAACTGTATTATAGGTTGTTAATATCTTGTGGTGTCAACTGCTATGGATTTCTGGTCCCTGACTGAATGTTATAGCTGTGCAGTGGTGTTTTGGTCTTCTGGCTCCAGTGGCAGAAAAAGGATCTGCAGTGAACTCACATGGTCTGAATCATCTTGGTCGTAGCTCTGGGGTGCATGACACAAGCTGCGTTTCAACCCCAGTCTGAGTGTGTAGCGGTCAGGGTCATGAGCTCTGTGAGCCTCACCCTGTCATGCATGTGTGTAAAGATCATGAACACGATGTTCTCGGGGCTCTTCAATGCACAAGAACAAAGACATGGGTTTCTGTTTATTTATTATAAATCGATAGAGAACTACTATTAGCAAAATAATTTTATATTTTTATATATAGATAAAAATATTCTATGCACACAAACATTTCAAGTCACTACAAAATTACCACTACCTACATGAAATGAGTAAAGCACACATATGTATGTTACAAGCTATTAAAAAATTCCAACACTTAAATGTGTACTTGGGTGCACCTATTAAGTATATTTGTGAGGTGTTACTGGTAAAACACCAAACTGCTCTTAGAAGTGGGGCTAATCTATGATGGAAAAGTCTCACCTGAAGGTAATTGTTGTTCTGTGGGCCAGAGTCCCATTTGTCCAGGAGATCTTGTGTAGAGAGGCTCTTTTTTGGTAGGTAGCATGTTATACCATTTTGGTGTAGATGCCTATATGCGTAGGACAGCAGTTGCCAGAAGAGTTGCTGCTGACTCCTGTTTTTCTGGGAGGCAAGTTTGTTGTCACAGTTTATGTCCTATAACCATCAAAGATTCGTTGTCCTGCCAACTACTCCCCTTCAAGGAGGTTTAGGATGAATGAATTATGGATGTTGTCTTTGTGGCAGCTCTGTCACTGAGCATAGATTTTGATAATATAAATGACAAGAGATGCTTGCAGAACTCTTGAAAACCCCAAGATCTAAGATGATGGCATAAAATGCTCAAAAAAGATACTGCTCAAATTTCCTTGGAGGAGTTTGTGGGTTTGTTTTTTGTTTGTTTGTTTTTTGTTGTTTTGGTTTGTTGTGGGGTTTTTTTGGTTTGGTTTTGGGTTTTGGGTTTTTTTTTATTGTTTTGGTTTGTTGGTTTTTTGTTTTTGTTTTGTTTGTTTGTTTTTTTTTTGTTAAGGAACCCTTCATGAAACAAACAATCACTCCTGATGTTTTTTCTCTGTCAGCATTGGCTCTTTCCTCTTCTGTTCAAGGGGATTAAAGACAAGCCTAGTAATTTGACTGCAATGCTATAAATGATGTTGTGCTCATTTTCATAGGTATGGTATTTAATTCACTGTTTCAAAAGTTGATGGCTCAGTTCAGAAACTTTGAAAGCATAAAATTGATTGTTCTTTAATGTACAAAAGAACTTATGATTTGGGACCTCTGGGGTTAGCACCTGGTATCTAAAATTTTATATGTTCAATGTTTTCAGACTCAATGCGTTTCAACCAATCCCTATAATGCATTTGATAGAGGCAGAAATCCACTTATTTGCTTATCTTATTGATACTGTAAAGCTATGAAGTGGTGTTCAAACCTGTTACACATTTGTAGGAAATCTGCCAACCTGGAGATATAACCAAACCACTCACTCTTGGTGCTTGTGTGCTTCAAATATTTAATTAATATTTCCATTTTCAGTGGTTAGTGAACTTTGCATGTGATGGTAGGAGGCAAAATTAGTCAACCCTCAGAAACCTTTGCCTAGTATCTATAGACCAGTCCTCATTCCTCTGTAGTCTGAGTTTAGTAGTAGAGACAATTAAGCAAATTACTTGTAATTATGTACTAAGGATAATTTTTTCTGCCGAACACTGGAAGTTTTGCTTGACTTAAAACTTTGTTACTATAATCCAAGCGAATGTTAATTTGTATACTGAAAAGACAAGAAGGTTCCCCAGGAGTGTTCTTGTTCTAACATTATTAACTAATCCTGTAATGTTTTCTGATCTTTTTCTGCTCAAGAGAGGAGTGATGAATAAATATCTTGAGAATCAATAAATCTGTTCAGTAGGTGCTTATTAGGAGTCCATGATTAAGTAAATCTTGGTAGTTCAGTACTTGGTGTGTTTGTTGTTGTTTTTGTTATTGTTATTTTTTCCAGAAACAAACTCACTCTTACTTCTCCTTGGGAATGTTATTGGTAACAAAGTCATTAGGGCTTCCATGTCAGTTCTGAGCCAACTTCTGAATATCCCAAAATGCTAGGGGGTAAATTTCTAAACTACATCATTATGGAAAAACTGTATAGAGAATACAATCTTTTAAAATACAAAATGCCTGGGGAGTTTACCCCTGAGCATTCAAATTAGTCATCAAAAAACCCCAATTTATTGGGCATTTGAAACTTATTGCAGTTTAAAGGACTAAATTCTATTTTAAGGATTTCAGCAGGCAAAAACACCTCGTCGGCTATCCCTAGAGTATATCCAATCTACACAGCAATCTAAACACTGTTGTCTCCAACAACCATATTCATTTCATTTCACAGCTTTTTGTAACCTATTTTATTATATAATAATTATTCATAGCAGGGGAAAATAACCTTCAGTGAAACAAGTATGTTTAATGCATTAGACCTGGCATGTTCAAAGCCAGTCTGAAAAGTTCTTCATGGGACAGGTTGGTGTCAAGCATCTTGTCATGAAATCCAACAGCAACTTCAAGCTGAATTCACTTACACTGGTGGAGAGGCTCTGAGGGAAAAATGAGTGGCATTGGTGGTAGGAAAAAGACTTTAATTCTCAGAATGTTATTTGCTCTCTTATGGTACAGTAATGCTATGAGCTTGATCCAGTGTACCCTTATAGGAGCAGTTAGTTTGTGTATTTAATAATCCTACCCTCAGAAAACTGGCATTTAATGAGCAGTTGTGAAATTTGCTCTTCTTTGATACAGATGTGTAAGTTCTGGAGCACTCTGCATTTGGGGAAATCCTTCAGTGAGGTGCTTTAGGAAAGGGTTTATATTTAGCATTGCTACAGAGGCATGTAGCTGTGGAGACCCTGACAGTGGGGAGGAGGTGGCAGAGTAACACAAGATTCAGAATTTCTGTACCTCTTAATCTTTAAAAATGCCCTGATAGTGATGCATTGTTTTGCTAACCCATACAGCTTTTGTAATTTGTGTACATTCTTTTAGGATTATTTGCACTTGATCTATAAAAATGTGAATGTGATTCAAAATTAAATAGAAGTGATTAGATATATAAAACAAGTTGTTTTATACTACTTCTTCTCTTTCTCTTGTCTGTAGGAAAAAGTCCCTCCTACCTAGGAGGACTTGTCTTTTTCATGATATAAAGCATAAAAAGGCATTTCATGTTTTAAAAAAAAATAAATTCTGTACATAGTTCCTCATGGAATTCTTGTGAAGGTAATTTAGTAATGCACACATGATATTTGGATGATATATATATTGGATCATATATACGTATGTATATTACATACATATTATCAGGTTTCTGTGTTGTTTCTGAGAGGGTGGACAACTGTTCATGAGAGTTATGGAGTGAGTAAAAAGAAAGCTTTAGCCTTTTCAGAAAACATCTGAGTTTCACTTTAGTTAAGGTCCGCTAAATTGAAGTTCACGCCAGTTGGCAAAAAAGATGTCTGGATGCATCTCCTTTTCTACAAACATTGCACAGAACAGATGCAAATTGGGAAATCTGACAGGTAAAAGATCAGGCAGGTAGAATGTGTGATCTGCTTGTAAAAGCATTATAAATGTGATTCAAGTACTCTATACCTTTGCCTTACTAGATGTAGACTGAATTTACTTTCAAGTGGAAATTTAGAAGGCAAATATATGGCATAAACCTACTGTGGAGGAGTAGCAAATGGCTAATGCCAAGGCCGTACTCAAATTGCTAATTATCACAGATTTAGTATTTCTTCTATAATAATTCTTTTCTGAGAAGAATGTATATCGAGTCATGGAGGAAGCTACAATTTAGCTTTATCTGCTGTGTACCAAGTGCTAAAGTGACCCCATGTGAGTAGTCAGGTAAGTCCAATTAACCCATTAGAGCTGTGGTAGAAAGAAGAGGCTCCAGGAGATGCTGTAGGAGTTGGCCCTCAGCTCTATGACTCTGAATCATACTTAACATTGTGGAGGTGTAGATGCCCTCCTGTCTCTATGCTAATCCTGTAGCTGCCTGCCTGAGCTTCTTGACTTTTGTATTGTAGTAAAGGGCTTATCTAAGTTGTTGCCCTTTTAATTGTTATCTCCAATGAAGTCTGTTCTTTGCCTTCTGGCCTGTAGAATAGTTTGGACCTTCCACTGTTTTTGAAAATGTAGGGGGGGAAAAAAGGAAACAAATGTATCTCCTGGAGTAAAAGCTCATATTTAGTTAGGGAAAAGAAAATCAAAAGCCATAAACACTCAGCCTCATCCTTCTCTTACAAACTTGCACAAAATTGTCAGAGGGAAGGTGCTGGAGTGAGATGCAGCTTTTTGTAGTCTGCCCAGCCAAATTTCTTCCCAGAAAAGCTAGAATGTGGCAGAAGAGCAGGTTGTGTGCTGAGCTCTCAAGTTCACCATGTCTTGTGTTGCTGTCATGAGAAGGAGCAATGCTACTGAATCATTCTAAGAATAAAGTAACTAGACACCATTAAAACAAACAAACAAAAAAACTGAAGGTGGTTAATCTAAGAGGAGTAAATGGAAAGTGGTGTAACAGGAGGAGATGATAGAGCACAGTAGAGGACTAATAATTTTACCCAGAGACATTTTGTAGTCTTATTGCATTTAGATCTTCAGTTCTCTAAGAACTTAGTTAGCACAGTAATGTCTTGCTGGTCATCAAGCAATGGATCTAAATATTTTTAATTTACCTAATGGAAACAGTCTTTGTCATCATTTTGGATCAGAATATTAGTATTACCTCTTGGCTCTGCTGCTAAGTCTGCCTTGGAGGTGCATGGTCTTCCTGATCTCTGACATTATCCAAATAAACTCACCTTTGTGTGGCTCTGTGTAGAAGTATTAAAGAACTGCATGACATCCTTTAATAGATGTATGTGCAATGATTTCAGAAGAAATCAGCTCTCTTCAAAGAAACAGTTATATAAAATATTTTTGTATTTTTTTTCCCAGTATTTAAAAATAACCTTCCTGACCATCATTCATGAATGCTTAATCTCTTTAAAGTGCTTCAGATGTTTGAAGGAAGCCTGTACCACTCTGCTTACCTGTTTTACTTGACATGCAGTGTGTTTAGAATGCAGAGTTCATTAAGGATTCTTTGGAGAAAAAGTTGTAAAAGCAATACAGACATATAGGTGTATGAATAAGACAATAGATGTCTGTCTAAGTTCCTTACTCAGCATTTAGTATTGACAAATTTTGATTATTTTTTTTTAATGGTAGTAAACACAAAGCAGAGATGCACACTGAAAGTACTATGTACTCATCAATAATTAAAATAATGTATTAAATAATTTCAAGAAAGGAAATTCCAGTATTTGGGAAACTGAATTCTAGAGCTTTTGGAAGAGATCCGGAGTTCAGAAAGAATGCCATGCAAAATTATTATAGTTAAATAAGTTCTGAAGAAAGCTTAGGGATTTAAAATTCCTGTGTCATAACTTCTGAATTATATTACTTTAGGCTTAGTCCAACAATATCAAATCAGTTCCTAAGGTTGAGATCTTTTAAAAGCTTCATAAATCACAGGGGAACTTGCCTCACTCTTCCAGCTGAGAGTTACAAAAGTAAAAAGATCTTAATCAGCTAAAATCAGAAAAAAAAATAATCAAATGTACTTAAATAAGGCCAGGGGAGGAGGGACCAGTGGGACCAGTTTTATCATTAAAGCTTTAAGACAGCACATTTTTCCTTTTCAAATAAATTTCTAGGAATGGTATTTTGGAATAGTGTTGGGCTGTGGAAATACAGATCTTCTCCAGTAATTTAACATGTTTTGAGAAAATGCCTAAATTCCAGTGTGAAGCTGTTATGAATTTCTTTTGGACTGGTGACTATTTTTGTAGACCTCGCTCAGGTATGAGAACCTCTAAATACGATGCATATTTGGTGAAAGTATAGTGGGTAATGAGTTGGTAAAGGTTTTATTCCTGTGACCTACTAAATTAGGATGCTAGTCTCCAAGTGTCTGACTGCAAAGGCAAGAGCTTGAAATCAGAATGCCCTGTGTTCCTTGCAGGTTCCCTCACCCTTTCCTGTCTTGAGGAATGTGAGGAACTTTGTGTAGCCCTAGAGATGAATGATGCATCCTGAGAGCTGAATCCCAAACTATCAGTATGTCGTAGAAAATAATGATAGTCCTATTCTGTTCCATCTGTCCCTGGATTTACAGCCAAAACTTTCTCCATATGCTACTCTACTGACTCAGCTGTAAGTGAATATATGGATCCAGCTGGGGCATCTGGGAGGGATATGATTGAGTTTGTAAATTAGACTGATTGCAGAGCTGATGGATTTTGTGCTTTGAGCTACATGGTTGTGGCAGGGGACTGGGCTTCATGGTTGGGAAGGCTTGTTAAGAACTGTGCACTGATGTGTGATGAGATATTTTGAAGCCAGAGCTTTATAACCTAGTAAGGAAATGAACTAGAGTGTATACAACTGTGAGATTTGAAACGCTATCCTGTCTTTAAAGAATAGCAAGATTTAAGATGTGTTTGAAAGTCAATGCATGCAGAGAAAAGCAATTTAATTTGTTTTCAAAGTAAAAATAAAATTTAGTCTCTGCTGTACACATTCTGAAAAATTAAATTCATAGCATGACTCCAAAAAAGTAAGTGTCATGATACCAAGGATGAACTTAGTTGTGTGTGTGACCTAAATTCACAGTCAAAAACTACTGCTTCACTTCTGATGGCTCCTTCTGTCCCTAGTGGAACTGTTTTTCTAGTTGCTGTTCATTTCAGCAGATAACAGATACCGCAGAGGAGTCTCTTTTAAATGCTACCTTCAGGAAATAAATGAGTAGTTGTAACTATTCTCAAAATGTGACTCTGACTCTCTACCAAACTTCCAGCATTTAAAGGTGTACAAGCAGGTACAACCCAACAAGAGCTGGGTTTTTTTTGGTACCTTTGTTTCCACCAATAAAGTTGGATATTACTCTTGGTGAAGATGTTTTCTTGCTGTTTGACTTGTTTAAACACATAGGTAAGATTTAGACTCAAATTTTCCACTATCCTCAAACTTTCTACTTAGCACAGCCAGGTGTCCTTAAACAGATGTCCCTAGTGCTTATGTTCCCATTACATGTGCAGTAAAGGGGGGTGAGGTGGGCAAAGCTGATTTCAGAACCTAGTTCGGTGCACAAGTTCCTGCTGGGGGAAAAAGAAACTGTAAAGCTACAGTGGAGCAGTGTCCCGTTGCATGGACATGATCCTCCTGACTTTCCCTCTGTTGGAAGTCTCCTTTGGCTGACTACAATTTGTTTGTGTGATGGGAGCATCCACCTGATTGTAGGCTGTTGTGCCCTGCTCAGGGTAGTTCCGGAGCTGTATAAAACAGTTTCATTGGAAACTACAGAGTATTCTTTTTTTATATGAGGAGAATGCTCTCACCTCAGACCTTGTTTCTTGCCACGATGGACTCTGAAACAGGTGTCTGGAGAGACACTGAACTTCTTGCCACTAAGAGGCAGGGTGTAAAGCTACCAAGCTGGCTGACAAAATTAGTTTTTTGATGGCTACCAGTGGCACAGTTAAATTAGGACATTGCAGTTCCTTGAGAGTTAAGTAACTTGGAAAAGCAAATCCCCTATGTGGTGTTGCAGACAAAGGGAATGGTGGAGAGACATTTGTCTTGCTTCTCCACATTTTTAAATGAAAGCTGCAGTGTAAAATGATGCAAGGGTTTTATGCCTATTTGCACACATACATGCATATTTATGTCCCTGAAGTGTACCCGAGGCAAAGTGAACATTGAAATCTAATTCTTGTTTTTGCATAAATGTCTAAATTCTGTCTTCTTCCTCTTGAGTGTCTTTTTTTTTACATCTTAAATGCATAAAGGATCCAAAGAAAGCATCAGGATGATTTTACTCTCGTAGCAGCTTTAAGCATAACTACAACACTGGTCTCTATGAAGCTGCATTATATGAACATTATTATTGAAGCACTTACTCCATTTTTATGTAGTCCTTCAGGTTAAACATCCTTTCTATTAAACATGATTATTTACATGTCTGTAACTGTATGAAAGAGAATAAATAGTTCATGATCTGACCCATAAATAAATATTTATTCTTGGTAAGATAGTAAGCCATTGTGTGACTGGGGAAAATAACTCTGCCTCCCTCTATTTCCTGACAGCTGTGAAACAATTCTACTTCAAAAGTCACAGGATTTGAATTTCAAAATAACTTACAAGCTGGGAGTAGAGCTTTAATGTTTTTAAAACATTAGCAGAGAACTAAGTGAGAAAGAAGCTGGAAATGATTCTAGGAAGTGTCAGGAGAATAGTAATTTTCATTTTTACAGGACTTTGAAATTTTGACGTCCTTCTTTTAGAAAAGTTGGAATGAACACCTTAGTTCTCTTGGAACAAAATGGGGGGGAAAGAACCTCAGTGCTCCTCAGAGACCCATACACCAACTCTGGCACCAGTTTTGGCAGCAGAGCCAGAGTGTGTACGTCAGGAGTGTGAAAGGATCCTTTCAGAGATTACATACTTGAGCTGTTACTTCAGCGCAGATGACAAGTCACAAAGAGAAACTAGTTCACTGCTTTGCAACTTGTTCCTAGGTAAAAGAATTTGCTCTACCCAGTTTATATTAATTGGGTTTAGAAGTTACAGTGAGTGATTGCTTTTGTGTAGTCCTAGGAGTAACATCCTCTTCTCTATTAAGTGCGACTTTTTACATAGCTGTGACCGTGTGCTGTAACGCCCAGGAAGAGGACAACACTCTTGGCAAAGCATGTTAAGAACATTAGGAATATATCATGTGAGATGGCATTGAGCTGAGGAACCCAATCTTGCCCAGGTATTTACCTGTGCTCCTTGGGAAGCTGACAAAAGATGTAAGGGGCAGCCAAGATAGTTTTGCTAGTTAAAAAGAACAAGTCAGTGGAACTGTAAACCATTAGCCAGATGCAATCCCAAGGTAGAATAATGAAATGGCTACTCTTTGTGACTCTGTTAAGTAAGAATTAGAAACTAAAAATATAATTGGCCTTGTCAGTATGGAACTTCTTCTCAGACAAATCTGCTTTTGTTTTGTTTTCAGCAGAGTTCGAGGTCTGGTTGATAAAGACAGCTGTGTCAATATTAGATACTTTGATTTCTCTGAGGCATTTAATTTAGTACCACATAACATTTCAATTTAAAAACACTGCATTATGTAGCATTAATAGGCTACACAGCAGATGGATTAGAAACTGGCTCACTGACAGGTATCCAAATGAAGTTGCTAATGGGGAGAGATCAATGAGAAATGCTATTTTTGTGGTGATCTCCTGGGGGCCAGGGCTACTTAATATTTTTATCATTGATCCAGACATTGATGTAAAATCCTTACTGGTGAAGGACTTAAAGGTCTGTGAGGTAACAAATAACAGAGACAAGTATTTCCCTCCCAAGCAAAAGCTGGTCTGAAGCAGGTCCATATAAGGAATATGTGGGTCATGGGAAGAAGAAAAGTGAAAGATATTCTGCTGCATAAATAAAGTTAAGCAAAAGATGGACCTCTCATACCAGACATTGAAGTTAAATTAAGGGCAAATTAAGTCAGTTGTCTAGAAAAAGACTTTTTTTTTTTCCACCTCTTCTGAAAAGTCAGTGCCTCCTTTTTTCACACCTACTTGGTAGCAACCTGTGGCAATGTTCTGTGTGCTGTTATGTTGTTGGGTTTTTTTTTGTTTTTTTTTTTATATATATA